>CATIWM010005775.1:0-15672 GCA_949671775.1 Mallotus repandus | reverse complement strand
GCTAAGGTTTATAGCACTTGTATTATCACATTTAATTGGAATGTGATAAAGTTTAATGCCATAGTCCATTAATTGTTGTTTTTACCATAAAACTTGTGAACAATATACATTTGCAGCAACATATTCTGCTTCTGCAGTGGATAAGGCAACTGAAACTTATTTCTTGCTAAACCAAAAAACTAAACATTGTCCTAAAACTTGAAAAGTTTTGGAAGTGCTATTTCTATCTAGTAAACTACCAAAAAAGTCTGCTTCTAAATAACTAATCAAGTCAAAGGATGAACTCTTAGGATACTAAAGTCCTAAATGCAAACTTCCACTTAAATACTTAAAAATTCTTTTGATTGCATTCAAGTGGGACTCTTTAGGAATAGATTGAAACCTAGCACATAAGCAAGTAGTAAACATTATATCAGGTCTCCTAGTAGTTAAATAAAGAAGGGATTTGATCATACCTCTAAATCGCTTTTCATTAACCAGTTTTCCATTCTCATCTTTTTTGAGTTTGGTGGTGGTACTCATTGGAGTTTTGCTTGATTTGACTCTATCTATTCCAAAGTTCTTGAGATTGTCTCTATAATAATTGGTTTGATTAATGAAAATCCTATCTTTTCATTGCTTGATTTGAAGTCTAACAAAGAACTTAAGTTCACCCATTATGCTCATCTCAAATTTTCCCTGCATTAACTTAGAAAATTCCTCACACAAGAAATGGTTAGTGGCACTAAAAATAATATCATCAACATAAATTTGAACAATTAATAAATCGTGTTTGGATTTCTTTATGAAAAGAGTTGTATCAACTTTTCCTTTAGAGAAGCCTTTTTCTAATAGAAAGTTTCTCAACCTTTCATACCAAGCTCTTGGAGCTTGTTTTAATCCATATAATGCTTTTGAAAGTTTAAATATATGATTAGGAAAATCAAAATTTTCAAAACCAGGAGGTTGCTCAAATAAACCTTTTCTTCAATAAAACCATTTAAAAATGCACTTTTAACATCCATTTGAAAAAGTTTGAAATACATGAATAATGCAAATGCAAGTAGCATTGTAATAGCTTCTAACCTTGCAACGGGGGAAAAGGTTTCATCATAATCAATGTCTTTTTCTTGATTATAACCTTTAGCTACTAGTCTAGCTTTGTTCCTAGTTATGACACCTTGTTCATTCATCTTATTTCTAAACACCCATTTGGTGCCTATAATAGGATGATGTTTCGGTCTACGAACTAAAGTCCAAACTTTATTTCTCTCAAATTGATTTAACTCTTCTTGCATAACAAGGACCCAAAATTCATCATTCAATAAATCATCAATAACTTTGGGTTTAATTTTAGAAATGAATGCTAAATTGACAATAGACTTAGGTTGAGATCAAGTAGTTACCCCTTTTGTAGTGTCACCTATAATGAGGTCTTGAGGATGTGCTTTCTTGAATTTTCAATCCTTTGGAAGGTCATCCTTCAAGTTAGGTTAAGGCATCTCCTCATCTTCTTTCTTATTGGAATTTTCAATTTCCAAAGGTTTGCTAGTGTTTTCTTCTTGAGTCTTCTCATCCAAAAGTTCACCTATATCATCATCAACACTAAAAAAATCTTTTCTTGGATCAAAAGGGTTAGACTCATCAAATACAGCATGCATATATTCTTCAACTACTAGAGTTCTCTTATTAAAGACTCTATATGCTTTGCTAGAGGTGAAATAGCCTAGGAAAATTCCTTCATAAGCTTTTAAATCAAAATTTCCAAGATTATCCTTGGTGTTTAATATAAAGCACTTACATCCAACTACTCTTAGATATGAGATTTTAGGTTTTTTATTGTTCCAAAGCTCATAAGATGTTTTGTTTAAAATCAGTCTTTTGAAAACTCGATTTGAAATGTAACAAGATGTGTTAACGACGTTCGCCCAAAATTATAATGGCAAATTATACTTAAGAAGCATTGTTCTAGCCATTTCCACAAGAGTTCGATTTTTCCTTTCAACTACCCCATTTTGTTGAGGAGTTCTAGGAGATGAAAACATTTGTGAAATGCCATTTTCATTACAAAAGTTTTGAAAAATTCATTTTCAAATTCAGTTCCATGATCACTTCTAATGGAAGAAATACAAAAACCTTTTGCCTTTTGAACTCTTTTAGAGAAATTTTCAAAAGCTTTAAAAGCATCATTCTTATGAGCAGGAAAACACACCCATGTGAATCTAGAGTAGTCATTAACCAAGACATATGCATAGTGCATTCCACTGAGACTAGCAACTCTAGTTTGACCAAATAAATCCATATGTATAAGTTCAAATGGTCTAGAGGTTGATACAACATTTTTGAGCTTAAATGATGACTTGGATTGTTTTCTTTTTTGACAAGCATCACAAGGTTTATCCTTTGTGAATTCAAGTTAAGGTAAACCAATCACAAGTTCATGCTTACAAAGATCATTTAATAGCTCAAAATTTGTATGTCCTAAACTTCTATGCCATGTCCATGTATCATGGGAAATAGACATCAAGCATTTAATATCTTTGTTGTCAATTTTATTCAAATCAACAACATAAACATTATCTACTCTTTCACCATTAAAAATTACTTTATCTTCATCAAGACTACTAACAAAGCAATTTTTGGGATAAAAAGTGACTTTATTTTTCATATAACATAATTGACTTATACTAAGAAAATTATGTTTAAGACCATCAACAAACAATATATGATGTATAGATAAGGATTGAGGATTACCAATTTCTCCAATGCCAATAATCTTTCCTTTTGCATTGTTCCCGAAAGTAACATATCCTCCATCCTTAGCATCAAGCTTGTTGAATTACTCTTTTTCTTCAGTCATATGTCTTGAACATCCACTATCAAGATACCATTAACTTTTTGTTCTTATGGACTTCAAGCACACCTACACATCACAATTTACACATTCTTTTGAACTTAAACCTTTCTTGGTCTAGGTTGGTTAGTCTCAAGGTAATCCAAAGGAAGCAAGTTTAAGTGCAATATTCTATAGAATCACACATTACTTAAGTGACCTTTGGTCATGCAATAAAAACACTAAACATTAACAAATTTATTTCTCCTAGGATGATATGCTTTCCTAGTGTGTGAAACATGCCTTATGTGTTGTGGTGGTGAATGCTTCCTATAACTCTTTTGAGTCATAGTGTGAGACATACATTGGCAATGACAATACGGATTTTGATAGGTTTGTGCAATATGTTTATGTGCATTGTGTTGTGTAGCATGCCTATTATGATTATACATATAAGCATGTCTAGGCTGTGGTGCTCTAGTTTGAGTCTTACCTCTTTGTTTCAATGGAGGTTGAGTCTTATGAGACATTCCCTTATTATTTGACACATGAGACCTTTTAGCTTTGAAAGCTTGAGTCTCATTTAATTTGGAAGTAAATGCAATAGAATCATATGATGCTTTAACAAAATTAATGAGTGATGATGATGAAGGAGACATCCCATTTTTGTATCCAATTCCATGAGTATCTCCATGAAATTTTTAATAGTCAATAATACTATCTAGAGTTTCCTTTCCTCTCTTAAATTTTGAAATAGAATTTTTCAGCTCTAAGACCTCATTAGAAAGCTTTTGATTTTCATTATTTGCTTTCTTGAGTTGGTCTTCCAAGGAATTTGAATTTTCTAAATTATTAACAAGTTTATCATTTGATTTAATAAGATTAGAAAATTCAATTTTTTTTTTTCAAATTCCTTGGTTAAGCTAATTAACTCATGCTTATAATGTTTCTTCTTAGCAAGTAAACTTTTGCATTTAAGCATAAGTGTGCTAGCAATTTAGCTCTCATCATCATTATCATTATCATCATCATTATCATTATCATCATCATTATTATCATCAAACTCATAATCATCATAAGAAGAATTGGAAGTACATGTTACCTCATTTTCATTTTCAAGAGCCATGAAGCAAAGATTGGCCACTTCTTGTTGTTTCTCTTCCTTTTCGAATTTGGAGGAGTCATCCTAAGTAGCTTTGAATGCCTTCTTTTTCTCCTTTGCTTCCTTGTTCTTGAATTTGAGTTTGGGGCACTCACTTCGGACGTGACTCAGTTTCTTGCATTCATAGCAAGTAGCTTCTTTAGTTTTCTTTTTGCTTTCTCCTTTATACTTCTTATTAAAGTCTCTAGTTCTTGAAGAATTTTTCTTTCTCAAGAACTTCTTAAAGCATCTTTTGAGCATGGAAATATCACCATCTTCATCACTGAAATCTTTAAGTTTTTCATCTTCACTTTGTTCTTGTGAAGCCTTTAATGCTATACTCTTTTCTTTTCTTCCTTCTCTTCTAGCTCTTCACCTCTTTTCTTTACTATAAGCTCATGGGTGAGAAGCTTTCCAATAAGTACATCAGTTGAAAGAGTAGCAAGGTCTTGGGCTTCCTCAATGGAAGTAACTCGAGATTCCCAATCCTTCTTATATAGGATTCATAGAATCTTATTGTTTACTTCTTCCTTGGTAAAATGTTTACCAAGTTTCTAGAGGGTGGTGATAAGAGCATTGAGATGATTCATCATCTTCGTGATTGATTCTTAAGGCTTCATTTTGAAAAGCTCATACTCATACATATAGAGTTAAACCCTTCTTGCTTCTAACTTGCACATTGCCTTCGTAGTGATTTTGTAAGGTTTCCCACATTTTCTTGGTTAAAATGCAATGTTGAAGCTTGCCACCTTCTTCTCTTGACATAGAGGAGACTAAGGTGATCATGGCCATTTTTTTTGTGACTTTCTTCCTTTTGATCATTGTTCCATTGACTCCTTAGGATGATAGTGACTACTCCTTCAATGGTAGCTTTGGGTGGTTCCTAACCTTTTAGGAAAATGTCCTAAAGTTTGATAAAATCACAATCCAAATATAGCTCCATTTTGAATTTCCAGTGAGGATAGTCACTTCCATCAAAGAATGGTCTAAGAGAAGAAGTGTTTTGAGTTTCACTTCCCATGATCTTGACTTCTAGCAATTAGGTTCCTAGAATTCAAGCTCTGATACCAAATGATGCTATTTATAGGTCACGCCTGACCTATATCACCCAACATTTGTACCTATTAGACCAGTCGACCATTGTCTCCACCGATGCACTAACACCAATGAGTGGAGAGCCTTGCTTCAGTGACATAGTCACAAGTGAGAGTTCTCCTTGGTGCTCTGCCCTAATTAACAATAAAGGACAACTGGCTCTGATACCAAATGAAAGCCGTAGAGGGAGGGGGGGGGGGGGGGGGGGCGAATAAGGCAATCGAATAAAAGTCAAAACTTAAAAACAAATAAACAAGAATTGAAAGAATGTTGAGAAAGAAGAATGATGAACAAAACGATTTAAAAAGTTCAGATTCAACAATAATCCTTTATCTCCACCTAAATTATCCCCAAGTTAGGATTTTCAATCACCCACAATCTTATTCATAAGATTGAGATTATAGAAGAGTTTTAGGCTCACTCTTATAACCTTACAAACAAGAGTTTCTAGGCTTACGCTAAAACAAATTCCTAAGTGTTTTAATGGCTAAACACTTAAACCAATTCCTTTAGAATAGAATCTCACTTCCTATTTTCTAGAACCAAGAAATTACAAGAATAAGAATATATATTCTAACACTCACTAACTATCACAAGAGTTATAAAAATATTAAAATTGTTTAAGAGAGAATTTGAGAGCTTATTTGAATACTTAAGAGAGAATTTGAATAATCAAGAGTCTTAAACTATCAATTGAACTCTAAAGGTTGTTTATATAGATTAAAAAACTCAAATTATAGCTTTTGGAAGTATTGATTGTCTCTCCAATGTCTCTTGTTCAATTTTGAATCATTTAGTACTTTTTGCAACTGAAATGCCGCTCACGGTCATGAGGACCAAGCCTTGGCTTGTGAGCATCAATTTGAGGACCGTTGTATTCCAAAATATTAGTTGAATTCTATTAAGACTACTCCTTATGTGCTACTCATGATCATGAGTGGCACTATCCAAAACAACTAAAATGGCTTAAAAAGGGCACCAACAGGGGACAACTCGTGACCTGCTCATGAGACGCTTGTGAGTGGGAATTTAGCCCTTTAAGATGATCGAAGCAGTCTAATATTTTTCATAAAAGTTTTATATATTTGTCTTATATTTTGATATCATTTTTAATCAACGTAATTTGACCTATGGAGCTCAAGATATTGCTGAAATACTAAGAGCTGTGCAACCTAAAATGAGAGTTGCATATGCTGATTTTGACTGAAGATTTGCAAGCTCAAATGAACTAGGATTTTGACAAGTAAGCTCAATTAAAAAATATTATGATGTCTACTTCAAATGTTAAGAAGATAACTTTATCATTATAAATCTCTAAGGATGTCAAAAGCCTCCCTGAATCTCAAAGGTTAAATCAGCCCAAAAGCATACTTATTAATCCCGATCGTGACCATTCTTGGGACCAATGTCCAACGATGTTTTTCTTTGATATTTATACTCTATTTTGACTTCAAATTAAGTCCTAAATTATACACACTTAAAAAAATAAAATTAAATGCTCAAAATTAAGTTTGTTAAGATCAAAATCAAGATTGATCAATACTAAGGTCAATACTAACCCTACGCGGCATTAAAATTTACATTGTTACCATTTATTAATTAAGTATTAAAAATAAAAAACTAAACTCTAACTGTAACCTTTTTTTCATTCTTTAATTTTCATATCTCTTTACCTACCCAACACTACCGCCACTACCATTTTAACTCCTCATTTAGCTTCACTGCCACTCCTCTGGCCACTAAGACATATAACAGTGACATGGATTACTCTGGTGGTGAAGAGGAGATAACTAGTTGGTGACACAGATGCAGCTGATGGGACTCTCTAGCTGATTCCACAGCCAATAATCAATCCACATACGCTAGTACTAATGATAACTATGGTATTGAAACTAGGCATAAGCAAAAATTGTGGTGGGCCGATGATGAGCCCAAACAAAGAATTCAACAATTCAACTTGAAGGAGTTGTCTCTGTGATTTCATGGAAGTAAGATCATTAGGTACAAGAAAAGTGACGGTGAAGTTGTGTCTGTGAACAAGCACTTTAGCCAACTCAACTAGTGGGAGAAAATTCATTTCTTTCTATTTTTCTCGGGAAAATTACACCTCCGATTTTCTTGAATTTCTTTCTTTTTTTGAATTTGGCTTCTCACAAGTATCTCTCACTTTCTTGCTCATGGTTCTATTTGTTTGAATAGAAAATTTCTTTTTTTGGAGATTTTTTGGGAAAATGAATATCATACTCTCAATTTCTTGGATGAATTTTTTAGCAGAATTTTTTTTCTCGTGAGGTAATTCTTTTTTGTAGTTGATACTTCTTTCCGTGAAGACAAATAGAGATTTTTTTTATTTTAATTTTTTCTGTAATTTGAAAATAATTTATGTGTTGATTGTTGTTAGGGTTTAATTCTACGTTTTGTTTATTTTTTTTAGTGTTTTGAGCGTGATTAATTGATCTCTAGTGAAAATTAGTTATTGATGAGAATCAAGGAAAGGAAATATAATTGTACTATCAAGAACAAGAAAGATCTGTTACAATTAACTGAGAAGGGGAAGAGACACAGAGGTAGAAATTTTAAGAGCCTTAAAGATATATATAATGTCTTAATTTTAATAATTTGCAGTAGTTAAAGAAAAGAACTGTTTGTTGATGAATTGATTTTTTTATATTTTAGTCGGTGTTGTGCTTGATTCTCATGGTGCCCATATTTTATTTATTGAAGGATTGATTTTCAATTGGTTACAGTTAATTCTAATAGTGGTTGTTCTGATGGTGGTGGTGGTTAGTTATTGTTGCTATTGTTGTGAGTATTGCTATCTTAGTAAATTGGTCAATTTGGTTATAATGGGATGGTGGTGGAATGTTGAAGATGGTGTTATTGAAACAAAAGTTTGAAACTTTATTATTTTAGTCCTTATAAAGTTTATTTTTGTCTTTATTTTTATGCACTTTAATTTATATATTTTGATCATACACATCATCATGTTTTAATCACTTCATGTGCGTGAAGGAAAGTAAAAGCACGTGCTAGTACAATATGGCAATGGATGAGTTAAATAGAATAAAAAAAATATTTGCTGATACCCTATATACAAATTCCTACTATATTGAGGGTTATTGTCCTAAAAAGGGATTACTTGTAGATGAAGAATGTCCAATCCAAGTAGGAAGAAAGTCCCTAATTAAGAAGATTTTCGAATAGGAAGATACTCCTTAAGAAGGATACAAATCCTATGCAAATGAGGAACCCTATTCCTCTCAGGTTTGAGTACCACTATCTCTATAAATAGTACCCATATCCCTCATTCTTATTCATTTTATTCTCTTAACTCATCACTCTCTTTATCTCTCTAAACACGATCTTGTAAGGATCCTCCCCACCTTCACGTTTCCCTTTGTTGATTGCTTGCAGGACTCAGAGGTTCCAGAAATAAGTTATCAAGTGGCGCCGTCTATGGGGAGCCTTATGAGTCAAAGCCATTATTAACTATGAAATGTGACAAACATACTATGGACTTTAGCCCTCTAATAACCATAACTTCAGATACTCAGATTAATCCATCTGGCCTCATTACTCAGATCAATTCGTTTGCTCCCATTTAGCATATTGGACCTTCATCAAAAACTCCTCTTGACACATATATGCCACACAACCATACCTAGGGTTAGTTAACTCCAGGTACAAACTTCCCTTATTATGCTCACCTGTAACATACTAGCAGACCCATACCTTCCATACATTTCTCAAGCTTACCAGGAACCTCTGTTGTAAGCACTTTAGGCCTAAATATTGTAACCCAAATGCTTAACTTTCCTCCATCAAACAAAGAGGCAATGATTAATAACATCCAAGCCCAAATAATCCTGATGCAATAGTAGTTGAATGCCCTAATTCAAGAAAACAATCGTGGAAGAGTTAATCCAGAGAATAACATGTCAATACAACCAATTGTGACTCAAAGCATGCCTGGAGGACGTAAAGTAGGCCATAAAGATCTAGAGGGTGAGTCTAGCACAAGCATCCCAACCTTAGATGACTCCAAGACAGCTTAGAAAGTTGAGGAAGTAATCCAGAAGGCTCGTACTGGACCAAGGAAGGAGGACGAATGTGTTTTAGAAGGAACAACGCCTTTTATAAGCAGAATAGTCAAAGCAGAGATTCCATCCAAGTTCAAATTGCCTCAGTTAGACCAATATGATAGTACTGGAGATCTGATCAACCACATATCATCATTCAGAACTAAGATGATGCTTCAGAATGTGAATGATAGAATCTTGTGTCGAGTTTTTCCTAACACACTCACTAATGCAGCTCAAAGGTGGTTTCATCAACTACCAAAGAATTCTATCTCATCTTTTAAGGAGCTAGTAGAAAAGTTCTAAACTTGATTTATCACCAATATCCCCCCTACCAAGAACATAAATGATCTTTGAATGTGCAAGCAAGAAACCACAGAGTCATTGAGGAGCTATCTGGATAGGTTCAATAAAATTGCCATGCAGATTGAGAACTTAAACAATGAAGTGGCCATAGAGGCAATACAAAATGGGACTCGATTGGGGAAGCTCAAAGATAGGATCATGGCTAATGAACCCAACACTTTTTCTAAAGTAATGTCCATGGCTATCAAGTTGATAAAACTGGATGAAGACAGAAGGATGCACCGAGAAAATGATAATCCACCCTTTAAAAAGGATGAATGATCGGAACCTAGAAAATCCCGAGTTCAGCGCCCTAACTTTAGAAATCTGGTTGAAAGGTCAAAAGGGAAACTGGGAGGTACACACCTCTAAATGCTCTAAGATAAAAAATCCTTATGTGGATTAGACAGAACGAAGTGGGCATACCTTTGGCCAGAAGGTTAAGCCCGAGTAGACTGGGAGTACAAGACAGAAGGTTCTATTGTCAATATCACTGAGACTATGGGCATGAGATTGATGCATGCCAAGATTTAAAAAGGAGTTTAGAACAATTAATATAGAATAGGAGGCTCGAAAGGTTCATAGACACCATTAGGAAGAACTGAGAGCCAGAAGATCAGAATGGAGATAGGCTGGACTAGAAGAAAGCTCGGAATGAAGTAGCTGGTGTAATTAATATGATAGTCAAAGGGGAAACATCAGTAGAGCAAAGGCCAAAAAGAACTTGGAAGAAGGAAAGTCACATCTTCAGATTGAAACAGACCCTTACATTTTGCCCGGAGGATGGAAAGCATGTCCAGTACCCATATAATGATGCCCTAGTAATCAATGCCTTCATCAACAATTATCTAGTAAAAAGATTATTAATTCGTGATAGAAGTGCTATCAATGCACTTTCTTGGGATGCTTACAAACCAATGGGGGGTTTTTTCACTAGCCTAAAGCTCATCTAGAATCCCATCATAAGCTTTTGCGGAACCACCCAACTAAGAGGATTGGTGGAATCATTTGTGGAATTTGGCAACCGAGATACTAGTGATGTAAAAGCTATCAAAGCCTTATTTAATGTGGTGGACCTTCCTCTCACATACATTGGCATCATACGATGATAAATTCTTTATGACATTAATGTAGCTACAAGTATCAGGTGGTTGACCATGAAAATCCCTCTAGAAGACCGAGTGATAACAATCCATGGGGATCAAACTATGGCTAGACAGTGTTACTAGTGGGCTATCAAACCTAAAATGGAAGCATTCCTTTTGGAATCTTTAGAAATAGAGAAACAGGGCGCCAACCCAAAGCTAGTTGATCAAGTCTAGACTTTACAGTTAGCCGAAGGAAAGAAAATCAAGATTGGCAATGAGCTTCCTGATGACGTTAAAAGAGAAATAAGCAAAGTTCTCAATAAGCACTCAAGTAGCTTCACCTCTAAAGCATTCGAGATTGCATCACATAGTTTGAACATTAATCTAGGGGCAAAGCCTATAGTTTAGAAGAAGAGGAAGTTTGCATATGAGAGGCAAAAGGTGATTGTTGAGGAAACAAAGAAGTTGTTAGATGTCAAATTTATCAAGGAAGTCACGCATCCGGAAGGGGTAGCTAATGTGGTATTGGTCAAGAAATCAATCAGGAAGTATAAAATATGCATTGATTATACTGACCTTAATAAAGCGTGCCCAAAAGATAGCTATCCATTACCAATAATTGACTAGTTGGTAGACTCAGCTACTTGTCATAGCCTATATAGTTTCATTAATACTGCTCAAGGTACCACCAGATTTCGATGAAGAAGGAAGATAAAAAGAAACATCATTCATCACTCATGAAGGGCTTTATTGTTACAAGGTTATGCTCTTTAGCCTTAAGAATGCTAGGGCAATACACCAAAGCTTGATAAACCATGTCTTCCAGGATCAGATTAGAAAGAATGTGGAAGTACACATAGATGACATCATCATTAAAAGCCAATGAGTAAAGCAATATTTTGAGGATCTTGATCAAATCCTCTGTATACTGGACTAGTACAGGATCAAACTAAATCCAGATAAATGTGTCTTTAGAGTGACAGTTAAAAGATTCTTAGGTTTTATGAGATTTCATATAGGGAAATTGAAGCAAATCCGAAGAACATGGAAGCGATACTCAATATGAAAGCCCCAACGTCGTTAAATGAACTCCAGAAATTGAATGGCCAGATAACAACATTGGGATGGTTCATCTCTTGCTCAGCTAAAAGATGTCTTCAACTATTCTGACCCCTAAAGAACTCAAAGAAATTTTAGTGGAATGATGAGTGCCAAGTTGCATTTGAAGATATCAAAAAATTCTTGTCCTCGCCACTATTGCTCAGCAGACTAATTGCTAGAGAGACCTTGTATTTGTATCCCTCAGTTGGCTAAGAGTTAATTATTTTAGTTCTGGTTAGAGAGGAGGGAAGCCAGTAAAGTCTGGTTACTACATTAGTAAGATGCTCAGAGGCTCAGAAATCTGGTATCCAAAATTGGATAAACTAGATATGGCTGTTGTGCACACATCTCGGAAACTCTGACACTATTTTCAAGTGCACTTAATCATTGTCAGATCTAGCTTTCCATTAAGAAAGATCTTACAAAGACCTGAGATTTTTGAATAATTAGTTTGATTGTCAGTACATCTTAGAGAATTTGACATTGTATGAACCTCGACAACAAATTAAAGCCTAAGCTTTGGCAGATTTTATATAAGAGATGATAATGAAAGATACAGTTACCTCTACATATCTGAAATAGAAGCTATACATAGATGGTGCTTTAGGAGTACGATGATCTGGAGCCGGAATCATCCTCCAAGGACCTAATAAAGTTACAATTAAATAGACAGTTCAAATCAAATACAGTGCTACGAACAATGCAGCCGAGTATGAAGCACTAATCATTGGGCTAAAGCTAGCTACATAAGTCAGAACTGAGCACCTCAAGATCTACTCTGATTCACAATTGGTTGTTGACCAAGTCAAAGGGACATGAAATCAAGGAGCCAAGCATAGTTAGATATATTGAAGAGGCTAGATGGCTTTTAAAGAATCTCGAGCAGGAAGGGGAAAAATAGGAAATCATACAAATTCCTAGAAGTGAAAATTTAGATGCAGATTTGCTAGACAAGTCAGCAGTAGAAGGTAATCAAACATTCAAAGAGCTTGAGCTAACTGAGGAGTTAACTAAACCCAGCATTAAAGAATCAAAGATTATGGATATACAAGAGGTGGTAGAGTGGATGAAGCCAATCATTCAGTGCCTAGAGCATGGTGTTCTTCTACAAGATAAACTTCAGGCCCAAAGGTTGAAAACAAAGGCTGCACATTACTCCATGTACCATGGAGAACTCCACTGACGGTCCTTGTCACACCCATAGTCTAAGTGTGTATCATAAGAAGAGCGCAATACATACTTAGAGAAATATATGATGGAATCTATGGAGCATATGAGTCCCATAACTTATTGGTTAGGAAAGCATTGCTACAAGGTTGGTTACTATTGGCCTACAATGTCCAAAGATGCCCAGAAGCTTGTTCAAGAGTTCCTTAAATGCTAGCAATTTGCTCGTCTCAACTATAACCCTTCCAACATCCAATATCTAATTGGAAGTATATGGCCCTTTGTAGTGCGGGGAATGGATATCTTAGGCCCGTTTCCAGTCTCAACATCTTAAAAGAAGTTTTTGATCATAACTATGTACCACTTTACCAAGTGGGTAGAGGTGGAAGTTGTCCTAACTATCAAGGAAGCTCAGATTTAACACTTTTTTTGGATGGAAGTCATATGCTGGCATTCCACACACCCTAATAACAGATAATGGGAAGCAATTTCACAATGAGAAGTTTAGAAGGTTTTGCTTAGATTTTAACATAAAGCTCATATTCACTTTAGTAGCTCATCCACAAATAAATGGCCAAACAGAGGTCGCCAACAGGATCATTATGCAGGGACTAAAAAAGAGATTAAATGAAAAGAAGGGAAACTAGGTTGATGAACTCAATAATGTTATCTAGGCATATAGAATAACACTTAAGACTTCCATATAAGAAACACCTTTTAGATTGACTTATGGAATGGATGTTGTAATTCCAGTGAAGATTGGATCATCAAGCTATCGAGTAATTGAGGATTTAGATCAAAAGGTCAACAACATCAATGCTCAGATATATCTGGATCTACTTGAAGAGAGAAGGGAACAAGCAACTATTATGGTAAAAGCTCAGAGGTAAAAGGTTAAAGAGTATCATAACAAACATGTCTGGCCAAGACAGTTTAAGCTCAGAGATTGGTTACTTCGAAGAGCTGACATTGGCAAAGGCAGCTTTAGAATAGGCAAGCTTGGACCTAACTAGGAAGGCCCTTATTAAGTCATTGAAAAAACTACTAAAGGGGCATACAAGATTAAAGATCCATAAGGAAAAGAGTTTCCTCGATATTAGAATTCAGATAGTCTTAGAAAATATTATCAGTAAAATAAATGTACTCAGAATAAAGCAAATTTTGAGAAATAAAAGATGACGTTCATTTTCTATTCATACTATTACTTTACACCAATATATATATATATATTAGGCTCAATCTTAGGAGGCACAATCCTATCAGTAGATGTAGGATCTATGTTTTTAGAAGCTTAAGGCTTAGACAAAGGAGTAGATTTAGTAGAGGTAACTTCAACAATATATTTTTCTTCTGCAACCTTTGGATCCTTAGGTTGCTCGGAAGTGGACTTTTCAACAGCAGCTTTCTCTCCAGCAGCCTTAGGATCCTTTGGTTGCTTGGAAGTAGGCTTGTTAGCAGCATCTTCTTCAGCAGCTAGCTTTGCCAGATCGTTGGAAGTTATCTTTTCAAGTTTAGAGAAGTCCAAATCCCAATACTGAGCAAGCAATATCCTTTGACATTCAGATTTGAAGGCGTTGAAGAATCCCTTCATCATCTTCTGATCACTCTTTTTATCATTGCCTAGGGATTTCTTTTCTTTGGCAAGTACCTGTAAGCACCCAATTTCAGGATGATTAGAGCATGGATGCGACAGAGGACCCGATGATGAAAATAGACTGTGAAATTAGATTTAATAAATATGATTTATTGGTTTTGAACTAAATTGTAAGTTATTTTTAAGATTTATTTTAAATTTTATTTATCTTTTTAATGAATTTTTAAAAAAATTAAAAAAAAAAAAAAGAGAAAAGGGCCAAAATTGGCTCAAATGACCAACTTCGGCCAAATTGGCCACAAATGGCCTTACGTTTGTTGTCTTTTTTTTTCGTAATTTATTTTTTTATTTTATTTAGTTAATTATTTGTTATTTATCCATAGATTTTGATTAGTTGTTATTTTGATAAATATTTTGTTTTATTAGATAAATGTGTGGATAAATTTTTTGTTTAGATAAATAATAAAAAATAATTTATTTTATTTTATTTTTATCCTGTAATCAGATTAGGGTTTTAGGGTTGTATCTATATATATACGTATTTTTCTTTTCACAGGGGAGGCGAGGGTTTTGATTTTCTTTTCTCCTTATTTTTCTGATTCTTAGCTATCAACCAAAAAACACACCCACTCCACTTTATTTTTCACATACTTTTTTCAAGTTTTAGCCGTGAATCAGATCCAAATAAATAAAAATCACAAGTTTTAGCCGTGAATTAGATCCAAATAAATCAAAATCATAGACAAACACAACAAAAGCCACAAGCTTTCATAAATGGTGATCACCTTTTGAGGGGAATCAATACTGCATCCGTCAAACTAGTTCTTTTTCTACTCCTTTCTCTTTTTATTTTGATTGATTATTTTTATTCCATTTAATTTTTATTTGATTTGATTTAATTTTTATTTTTATTTTATTAGTTACTAATCCTTATTTATTTTTTGTGTTTATGATTATTTTTGTGTTTATGATTATGGATGGGGTGATTTGAATTCACTGTGGAGAACAAAACCTGTGAAGATCCATGGAATGCCATGGATTAAATTTTGCATTTGAACATAGTTTTAGGACTTTTTATTCATTTATTTTGTAATTTTATTTTATTTTATTTTATTTTTTTGGGTTGTAGTTAATTTTAATTTTTGTTCTCAATAGATCATTGTAATAGCCCCAATAGTGAGAATAGTGCAATCATGTGTGTAACATGTGTTTTTATTTTAATTAATTGGTTAGTAAATTAGGGTTAGAAA
>CATIWM010005750.1:0-11315 GCA_949671775.1 Mallotus repandus | reverse complement strand
TATCTGGTGTAAATCCCTCCGCCCCATATCGTGAAAATATAAGTTTTAGTGGTATTTTGTATAATGGTAAAAAAAAAATTGAGTCTTTTGGTAATTGGACAAAAACATGCCATAAAGTTAAAAGACGTGTTTTGTTCAGGTTTTAGAGTTACGGTTTTCTTTTCTCAAAAAAAAAAAAAAAACACTCTACTATAAGGGTTTGATTCATTCATCAAGAATCAAACAATTCTTGATATCATCACAAGGCGAATTTAAGTTTATACGGTATTGGGATTGGAGAACATTATTATTACTTGCTTTTGGGATATTCAATTATTGCAATGGATTCTTCAAGTAAGTTTTCCTTTGCTGTCACTTTTATAATTATGCCATGATTTATGTTTTGGTTAATTTAATTGTCCTATTAGGATCATATATATATATATATATGTTAATTGCTTCCGTATTTAAGCCTAATTAACATTTATATCGCTAAATCTTTTTATTTCTTATGTTTTAAGTTCTTTTGCTCATTTTTAAACATGATTTCCTCAAATATGAGGAAGAAATTTGGGTTTTGATTTAAATCTATTTAATCTGAGACCATCATGTTTATAAACTGATTTATATTTAACCTTCATGTCTTTAAATTGATTTATTTGAGACCGTCATATTTATAAACTGATTTAACTTAGACCTTCATATCTCTAAACTGATTTACCTTAAATTTCCATGTCCCTTAACTGAAACTTTACCTAAGACCTTTATGTCTTTATATTGAAACTTTGATTGAGATAGGAAAGTCTCAAAACTACAAAATCATTGAACAAACCAACATGTCTCAAACCTGCAAATGAAATTATTGTTGTTTAATGGCCTTGACCCACTTTATTTTAAAGAAGATTTCTTCTTTGCAAGTTGGGTTTGTTCGATTCCCTACCAAACTCCAACTTGAGGGGGAATGTAAAGTATTGTTGTCTATTACCATCATATGTTTTAGTTATACGAAACTAAAACTGCTCCAACCTATTATATGCAAATGGGGATAATGACTCTTTTAGTCCTATAAATTAGGTAGTTTTAATAAATTAGTCCTAAAAAACTAACGGTGAGAGTTTTAAAAATTTTAAGAACTCGATTATGAAGGAAATTTATTTTAGAACTAATTTGTTAAAACCATCTAACTTATAGAACTAAAAAAGTTGTTATCCCTATGCAAATATTATTGTTTAGTGGCGTTAAGCCACTTTATTTAAAGGATATTGTAGAATTATGAGGAATACAGTTTAGGCTATATATTTTCATTGTTTTATTACTTTCATCATCTTATTATTTTCATTATTTTACTCTTTGTAAAATTCATTTTAGTCTAGAATGTTCTATTTGCTTGGTGAGCAGCACAAACTCTTATATATATATTTTATTTCACTTTGTATCAAATTGGAAGTGAATTATGTAGAGCTGAAATAATAAAATATCTATTTTCAAATTGTTCATCTCCCATCTTGCAAATTATATATTTTTACTTTGTAGCTTGTATTTTTTTCATCAAAATCTTCATATAATAAGTGTTGTTCATATACACGAAAATTATGTGTGACATGCATCTTTACTTAGAATTTTCTGAACAAAATATATTCACTCAAGTAGACCACTTCAAAAACATCGAGGAAGCATAAGTTCTCGTTGAATTGCTATATATTTCTTAAAAAGTGTCATTTTATAGTTTTTTTTTTTTTAGAGCTGTTGCTGACAATTGATAGTTGTTAGCTGATTAACATTGAATGTTTGGTAAAATTATTCACAAGTGTTGATATTTATATGTTTAATGACTATTATATATATTAATTAAATTTTTTAGAATTCTTAAATTTTAAATTCATTATCATTTAATTATTTATATGTTCAATTGTATTCAATTGTACATATTAATTTTTAAAAAATATTTTATATTTATAATTATTAAGTATTAAAAATAATATAATTAAGTATAATAAAAATATATAATTTATATAATAATATATTCCTAGCAATATATATATATATATATATATATATATATAGACACATGTTGTATACATTATTTGTGTCTTATATATGAATTTTAAAAAATAAAAAACTAAAGTTGATGTGAACAATAGTTTATAGATATTTCAACAGCTTTTAGCTAGCATTTAAAAAAATTGACTAAATATTATTTTGTAATTGTTGAAAACTGAATAACTATTAGTTACCTATCAATAGTTATGACAAATACCCCATAATTTATTTGTCAGAATTTCCATAAAAATTATGACTAATAATCTACTTAAGAATGTGGAAATAAATAATACTCTTAACGAGGTTAATTGGAAACGAACTTTAAAAAAATTGACATGAAGTTTCTTTCTCATTTTTCCATTTTAAAGAAAACAAATGTTTAAATAATGCACCTTTTGCTTTTCACTTTAATGGGCACTAAATAAAAGAAAATTTAAAAATCACAAAAAAGATGAGTCGATAGTAGTGAGTGTGGCATGACTTGTTTTCCATCATACTAGCTAGGAAATCAGACATGACGATAACACTTTCTCAGGTGCTATATCCATGATTAATGGGGCTCCTATCTGGAGTTCCAAATAATCCAAATTTTCTCTCGACATCTAACTCAGATATGCTATATCCAAGATTGGTGAGGCTTCTATCTGGAGTTCCAAATCTTCTATCGACATCTGCTAAATCTTTTAGTATTGCACATAATTTTTAATGAATTCACTAGCCTTATCAATTAGTGTGGTATAATGGCCCATCTAAAACATCGCCCGTAACCTTAATGCATTCATCGGTTCTAACAATGAATTCACTAGCTTTATCAATTAGTGCTGTATAATGGCCCATCCAATAAAATATTTCCTTCTTTTATAACATTTAACAGTGCAAAACATCACCCTTAATGCATTCATCGGCTCTAACAATGAATTCACTGGCCTTATCAGTGTTGTCTAATGGCTCATCCAATAAAATATTTCCTTAATTAATTCTTTTATTAACATTTAATAGCGCAAAACATGCATCATCTTTAATGCATTCATTCCCTCTAACAATTAGCATAGCGTAATTCTTATTTCATAAAATATTTTTTTCCTTTACTAATATTTTTTTATAAGCAAAATCAATCATAGTAATTAAAGCTTAAAATTAAACCAGAAAAAACCCATTTTACTTTGGCAACTAACCTGAATCAATAGATTCACCCCATAATACACCCACAACTAAGCCAAAACAAGACAGATTAAAAAAATCTGGTGGAACAAGGTAAGAGAGTGAAACATAAAAAACTAGAAGAAATAGAGCACGTAGTTCAAGAAACGAAATCATAAAAAGGTTACAACCAAGCAACGAAGTCTCTGTCTTTGTGAAGACCTTGTTTAGCCAGAGCATCAGCCATGAAGTTGTTTTCTCGAAATGAATGAACGACAGAAATATGGTGAAAAGAAGCCATCAAATTCTCAATAAAGCACAACTCGTTATGCATTTTCCATGGAAAAGTCTCAAGCTTCTGATTAACCCAAGCCACAACATTTGTAGAATCAGATTCAATTGTGATTTTAACATTGAAAAATCCAGGCATAGAGGAAGATAACTGGAGTGCCTTCCTAATGGCAATGACCTCAGCAAAATTCGAATCCATAATACCACAAGGAATAGAGAAAAGGCATTTAACTAACCCCGTGTGATCTCTGAGGACACCACCAGCACCAGCCAATCCAGGCTTCCCTAAGGAAGAGCCATCCACATTCCACTTTAATTCACCAGGTGAAGGCGACTGCCAGCCAGAATTAACCCGCTTGTGCCTAGGAGAAGGACGAGAATTCTTAACAGCCTCCATTGCAAGCCAAAGGTCTTGGCTGCGCAAAGGACCATCATCATCTAGTGCTTTAATCCAAACCTCAACCCTATGAATTGCGAGGAAATTTTTTTTTGTGACATCAAATGAACCTGCATTGAAAATAATAACATTCCTCTCTGTCCAAATAGTCCACAATACCGAAAAGAAGATAACCATCCACACTTTCTTTTGAAAGGAACCAACTAAACCTTCCCAATGATCAAATAAATCCTGCAAGGACGCAGGAGAGACCCAACTCAATCCCCACCAATTGGTAAAGCCATACCAAATATAGTGAATTAAAGGACACAAAACAAAAAAGGTGATCAACAGACTCCATACTCAGTTAACAAAAAGAATAATTAGAGGGGGAAATATCAATGATACCTTTTCGAAGGAGCATGTCCTTGGTGTTTAATTTTTTGAGAATTGCCATCCAAACAAAGATTTCAACCTTTAGGGGAGCCAAAATTCCCTAAAACACCTTTCACCAAGAGGGCTATAGAACTTGAATTAGGAGTTGTAGTAGAAGTAGCATACTTAATAGAGTAGACTCCTTTATTATCGAAAACCTAAATAAGCTTATCACTACAGATGGGAGAATAATTTAAATTATTCAAGAGAGAAAACAAAGAATTTGACTGATCAAGTTCCCACGATCTCAGTTGCTAAGACCATCTCATATTCCACACCCATTTCATACCATCCCAAAAACCCAAATCCTTCACCAAAGAGGTCTGATCTAAAGAAATATTAAAAAGATGAGGGAATCTCTCTTTTAGTGGAACTTCAAAAACCCAAATATCTTCCCAGAATCTAATACGATCCCCTTTACCAAGTAAGAACTTAACACCATCACAAAAAGGATTTTCATATTTGGTAAACCAGATTTGTTTCCAAATAGGAGAGAAATGAGAAGAAGAAAGAATGGATTGAGGAAACATACCAGGATGCAGGTCATATTTTTCTGAGATTACCTTTTGCCATGGTGCCTGTTCCCCATTGAGGGTCATGATTCTCCATGACCATTTGACAAAAAGAGCCTTATATTTCTCAAAAAGACAGTCGACTCCCAAGCCATGCAGAGATTTTGGCAATTGAATAAGATCCCATTTAACACAACACAATTTCTTTTTGATTTCAGATCCACCCCAAAAGAAATTTTGAAACAAAGAATTAATCTTTTTAGCAACTAATTTTGGCAATCTAAACAGAGACATGTAGTAAAATGGCAGGCTATTCAAACATGATTTGATTAAAGTTAATCTTTCTCCAAAAGAAAGAAACTTAGACTTCCAAGTGGCCAATTTACCCTTAATTTTATTCAAAATGTGCTCCCAAACTTTCTTTTTCCTGGGATTGATACCCATGGGTAAATCAAAATAGGTAAAAGGTAGAGAGGTAGAATCATACTAGAGAGTAGAAGTAGTAGAATCGATCCAATCACCATTCATATTTAAACCAATAAGAGCACTTTTATTAAAGTTGACCGTTAGTCCCAAAATCAAGGAGAAACAATAAAGAAGTCTTCTAACATTGGGAAGTTCTTGCAGCTGTGGTTTGCAAAAAAGTAAAGTATTGTCAACATATTGTAAAAGTGAGATAACGTCACCACTAGCAGATGGAGAGATGCCAGAAAGATAGCCCAACTCAACAGCGGAGTTAACCATCACCGAAAGACCTTCTACGGCAATGATGAAAAGGAAGAGGGATAGAGGATCCCCCTGCCTTAAACCGCGAGACAACTACACTTCTTGAGTCGGAGAGCCATTAAGAAGAAAGGGTACCCGAGCTAAAGAGATTATAAATCCATTTTTGCCACCTACAACCAAAGTTCATTTGAGCCAATATCGAGTCCAAGTAACCCCAATTAACAGAATCAAAGGCCTTGTGAAAATCTAGCTTGATCAAAGCTCCACTACATCTGGATTTGACAAGTGAATGAATGATTTCATTAGCAATAAGGATGCTATCCAAAATATTCCTGCCTAACAGAAAACCACTTTGTTGAGTTCCAATCACTTTTACAATTATTGAGCTTGTTAGCAAGCAATTTGGAAATTATCTTATATAAACATCCAATGAGACCAATGGGACGATAATCAGAAATGACCATTGAATCATCCTTCTTGGGAATTAGAGCAACAAAAGAAGATGATACACCTGATGGAATCACACTAGAATTGTAAAACTGATTGACAAAATCCATAATATCAAAGCAGATGACATCCTATACAGATTTAAAGAAGTTGAAGTTAAATCCATCGGGACTAAGAGTTTTATCACCATCACAAGACCAGATAACGACTTTGACTTCATCTAAAGAAAATGGAGATTCTAGCTGAGCAGCGACGGAATAAGAAATTTTGAGGAATTTATTGGAAATAAGCAAAGGTCTCACAAATTTATCTTCAGAGAACACTTCAGAATAATGATCTAAAACAGCTCACAGAATCTTTTGTGAGGCTAATTTAACCGTCTGATGTTAAAGAATAGAGATTATGTTACCTCCTTTTTATTTATGATGTTCTGTTATTTGTATTTCAATCAATAACCAGCATTTTATGATCTTCACATATATATATATATACACATACACACGAAGGGGAGGGGGACAGACAAAATTACAAAAATGTCTTCACTCATTGTTATATAAAAATTGGATTATTTAGTTATTGACTAATAAAAATTAAATAATTTAGTCATTTACTAATAAAAATTAAATTAAATTAATTAAACTGTAATATATATATATATATATATATATATATTAAATGTTTAGCTCCAAAGCCATTCAGTTCAAATTTTGACATGTACCCCTCCTCATAATTAAATATTCAACTCTAAACGCTTATGTATTGAATTCTAAAAATTCATATTTTTTAATAAAAAATATAAATATTTTATTCTATTTAAAAAAATATAATTTTATTCCATCTAAAATATCTCTCTCCTACCCCACCAAAAATTATGTTTTCTATTTCACTTAAAATACCTCTCATCTATTCAACCATAAATACATATTTCTCTTCTATTTATTTAACATAAATTCTACTATTTGACTCAATATCTGTGAATTGAGTCTTTTTCTATTTTTTGTTATTTATATTCAAAAATAAGGTATGTTCTTCTCTATTAAAATAATTTTTTTTATTTTTATTTTATTGTGATTATATATTCTATTAATTTTGAAATAATTTTGTTATTTTTATTTTTATTGGAATGTGTTGTTATAATACTTGAAAGCTGCAGGATGAGAGGTATTGGCTCTTCCTATTGGTTAGTATACAAAGACTTATCAAATTGTATAGCTAATTAGTGTGCATCCAATAGTTTTATTAGTCTGTTTGAAAATATTAATGTTATAATTATATTTGATTTTCTTAATATTTTTTCTTTTTTAGTCTCAAATTCAATTTTTTTATTTTTTTTTATTTTTCCTCTTTTTCAAATTCTAACTCTCTAATGATGTAGTATCACATGCTCAAACAACATGTCATCCTCAATACAGTTATAAAAATGATTATTTTCAGTTGTTATTTTAAATTTTTCTCCAAGTATATTGATTTTTATATGATATTTTATTATAGTTTATGATTAGCTAATTTGTTTGGTTAAATTTGATAATTTAATTTAAGGATAATTTTGTTTTTTTTTTTTTAATTTTCATCTTATTATTCATTTCATTTTATTTATTTTAATTACAATTGTTATTTGCACACACACACACACACACACATATATATATATATATGAACTTTAAAATATATGTTATTCACAGTTCGCGCAACGCGCAAATTAACGACTGGTTCTAATTTAATAGAAAGTATATTTTCTATTCAAATTAGGCTAACTTCTATTTTATCTCTAATAAAAATCAAATTAATTAAAATCTAATTGAAATTTAATTGAAAATATGTTTCCTATTTTAATTAGGTTAACTTCTATTTTATCTCTAATAAAAATTAAATAAAATAAAATTTTTGTAGTATTTTATTGAAAAATATATATATTTTTTCCTATATTAATTAGGTCTACTTATATTTTACCTAATATAATTCAAATTAGATAACATAATTTTATAAGTCTTACTAAATTAAATTTAACAAGTAAATAATTAAAATTAAAATTAATAAATTCCATAGAATAATTAATTATGAAAATATTAACGTCAAAATATTAAAAGATTATTGTGTTTAAATAGAAAATAGAAAATCCATAAAGGATATAATAAATTACTATATTAGAACTTTATTAAGTTTGTAAAATTATATCCATTTCAAAAAAAATTTTGTAAGATTATATTATTATTTAAATAAAATTATTGAAAGAGTGTTGTATAATTGTTAAAATAGAAAATTAATTGAAATTTTAATAAACCACTTTGTGATAATGTAACACTATCAAGATTAAAAAATTAGGTTGACATATAAATAAAATAATATTCTTATTATTTTTAAAAAATTTATTAAATTAAAGTTTATGAAGTGAATAATTAAAATTAAATTAATAAAAAATTATTTTATTTTGTATCTATAATCGTATTTTAAAAAATAGAGCATATTGTTGCGTTCAAACCCCGTAAGAGTACAAATCGTGAATTGTAGTACAAAAGATATCATTCCCATGAGGATTGAATATTGAATACTAATATTTCTACCTATGTTTTTATCTAGCAAATCAAATAAAGCAACTTAGAGAATAAAATATAAATCTAAACAATTAAAATTAAAAGCAAATCAAATGATAAAAACATAGAGCTTAGGTTTAGTTTCACCATTCCAATCACATCATGAACACATAATTATTAAACAATTTGATCACAGTTAAGGGTAATTGTTCTAAAATACCTAAAGACTCTCTCGAGTTCAATTAAGCATTTAAAGATTAAAGTTTAACCTACTCTCATGATTAAGAAGTTAATCTAAACCCATTAAGTTCCTTAACAATTATTGTTTTACCATCGTAGACCCTATCTATTGTCATGGTCCCCCGAAGAGCTTGCCTTCTCTCATGGTCAAGTGTTCTAAGTCCTATGAGTTTTACGCTGATAAATTACTCTAACTCTCATTGGTTAATTTACCCATAAACATGCAATCAAACATGCCTAGAATGATAACAAGACATTAATCGCAACACATAGAATTAACTGAAAATCAAATTAATAAAAGACTCGTGTTCAATCACATCATAGAATAACTACTCCTAACCTAAATCCTAAAAGGTGTTTAGCCACACATAGTTCTATAAACAATAAAATCAATAACAAGAGAGTGAAGAAGAAGAATAGATAAAACTCGTTTAAGCTCCGCTTCAATCTTCAAACCCTTGTTCGCCTTCTCAAGCTCTTGTTTATGGATTTTTAAATGTAGAATGAATCCCCTTTCCATATATTTTGATCCCTTATATATATATTCATAATTCATCCTTGCTTGAATTGGAATAAATTTAGGTCTTCAAAACTCCAATCCTAATCAAATTAGGATAATTTTTCTGCTCTGTGCAGGTAGGATGACTTTCACAAATATTTAGCCCCTTAATATGAATGAATTAGCTCCTTAAGCTTTATTAAAGTTGTATAATTTTCTCTTAGCTTCTCGTAGCACTTTGAATCACCTAAATTTGAGTTCTGTATGAAAAGTTATGCCCAAAATACTTAGACATGCTCTAATCCAAAATCATATAAGAGATGCGTAACGGTCGTGCAATAACATGTAACGGCCGTTACACTCTTTCTTCTGAAAATCCTTCAACTTAGGCACTTTGTAATGGCCATTAAATAACAGGTAATAGTCGTTATACTCTCCTAGACATTCTTCTTTGCTAAATTAAGCTCCGAGTCACGCTATATTGCATTCTATTCAAACTTCAAGCCTCCAAACCTCAAAAGACATGGAAAAACACATTAAAATGCATCTAAAATCCACATAGAACTTATTCTAATACTAATTCAGAACTTTAATTAACCTTAACTTTATATGCATTATGAAAACCTAAGCAAATTATTATGAAATATGGCCTAATTTACATGCAATGCAACATATTAACTTATAATCCTAAATTAACATATTTTAACTATAATTTACTAAATGATCATACTATATAAAGTAAAACTAATGAAATATTAATTATATTTATGTATAAAATATGAACTCATTAACTCCCTCACACTTAGACTTTTGCTTGTCCTCAAGCAGACACATGAGAACACCTATCATCATAACGAATTTAGCACATTGACAAACTTTAACTTGTCCAACCTCCAAAATCTTTGGTTAATACAAAACTTATAACTTGAAATTAAATTGACAACTTAAGGTTAAATACATAAGCTTTACCAAGTGAAGAGCAAACTTAACCGTTGAATTCTTAAAAATTTTATAAGTTGACAATCAAGAAAAATAAAAGAAAGTGATACTATCCACTAAACTCTTAGCAATCTCCATTTTCTAACACATAAAAGATAGCCCTTTTTTTCAAGTGAGTGCACTTTACGCTCCTTTACACTCCATCTCGCACATTTTTTTTATTTCTCTCTTACCAACCTTCCTACTTTTAGTAATCCTCCGTCGTTCAAGTGGGTCCTTTGGATACTCTTACTCTATTTAGAGCATTGGAGTGGATTTGGAATATATCCTTATTAAAGGAGAATATATATTTTTTAATGAAACTACCATCTCATATGCTAGGCTTAAAGATCAACGAAGAATCAAAAATTGAGCATCACTTACAACTATTTTTCTTAACTATCAACTCACATAATTCAATCACTCAAAAGCAAGTAAGCATTAAGTTCATTAAATTTTCAAAATTCCTTAACCACAAATTATTAACCTAACTTAAAAGTCATAAATTAAGCATTAAGAAAAGATTATGAAACATTTACAAGAAAATCACATTCATTGTACTCTACTCATCATAAGGATAGAGTGCAAAAATTTAAATATGTAAATGCTAACGTGCAAAAGCAAACCTACTCCTAAAATTCTAATAAAAGAAATAAAAATAATGCAAACACACAAATGAAACATTTATAGTTAACATAAATGCAATAAAAGAAATTAACACACAAAATAACAAGCGACCCCCCACACTTATCATTGTCATTGTCCTCAATAACAAAAATATTAAAATTAGAAAAAGAAAGTGAGGACTTCCCCAGTAAGCTTGTTCTTTCTTTTGTGCTCCCTTCAAATGTTGGATCACCTATAAAATAAAAATAATAAAAATTAAGAAAAATAAAAGAAAAAAATTAAAAATAAACTTAAGCAAAAGAAATAAATGAAAACACACTGGGTTGCCTCCCAACAAGTGCTAATTTTAGGTCATTAGCTTGACCCCTTGAATATATAGTATCATGGGTACAACCGAACATGAAGAAGTATTCTTGAAAGCATCTTCCTTTTCTTTCTTTTGGTAGGCTCCTTTGGGGCCAAGTAATAAAGTGCGAACTCCACATTCTAAATTT
>CATIWM010005735.1:0-13380 GCA_949671775.1 Mallotus repandus | reverse complement strand
TATACTAAAATTTTAATATTTAATATTAATTAAAAAGAGATATATTTTCATTTTATTTAAATTGTTTAATTTATGATATATATCAAGTTAACTAATTATTTATTTGTATTAACAGTTAACACGGCTATTTCTTTTTTTTTTTTTTTTTTTTTCCACCTGGACCTTCTATAAGAAAGAACTTTTGGAGACAGAGTCCGGGGAAAGAAGAGAATTGAACTGATGCCCTGATGAATGCCTTGACCGCGTGATAGATAAACCATCAGCCTGGGCACCATAATAAATCAAATCCGGTTTATATATGTCAAACCACAGTCAACTATATTTCCATTTCCTCTACTAAATAAAAGCAGCCATCTCCATTTTCGGCCTCTTTTGTGCCGCGTAGCTTCGGTACTAAACCGTACAACACCACAAGTACGGTTCCGTCGATGTCTTGATGGGCTTGCTCTCCAATCTATGCGCTTGCCTCGAGAGAAAGCTCAAATCAGCTGCTGGCCGAGACGCCGCTGACGCCGACGATGAGTTGGAAACTCACGACTTCTTTTTCGACCTCCGTATGCTTCAAATCGCTACCAATTTCTTCTCCGACTTGAATCAGCTTGGTCATGGAGGTTTCGGTCCCGTCTATAAGGTACGTTTTCGTTGCCGTACATAGAATTTTCTACCAGTACGTTTCCGATCATTACGCGGTGTTCTCCGTGACTTGGCTTATTGTTTGAACCATTAATTAATGCAGCTCCGTAGGTTTGACTGTGTTGTTTGATGCAGTAGGTGAAATTGATTTTTCAGAAGTTGTTGCAATGCTTCCGTTGGTTCTTTCTTTATTTTAATTACTTTTATTCATTATTTCAAAATAATGAAATTCATCATTTCATTTTTTTTTTTTCAAAGTTGATTTTTTGTTTTGTTGATTGTATCCCAATGAAGCACCGAAACGTTGCCGGCGTGGCTATTCTTAGGAGTTGAGCTAATTAAAAATCTTATATTTCGTATTTATGAAATGTAAATACATAATTATCTGAAATGACTAATATACCTTACGTAAAAATAGTCCAATTTTTCAAAATACTTTTTTGTATTTATAATTCACTTAAATTTATTTACATTTTAGTTTATTTTGTTTAAGTTTTGTATCATTATAAGGTGTAATTGATTATTTTGTAAAAAATTTTAGTTAATTAATTTCAAAAATAATTTTAAAATTTTACTCATGGTTGATATGAATGAATTTTACAAAATTTTATAAAATTTATTTTTAAATTCAAATAAGTTTGTTTGATTTAAGTGAAATTTTTGTAAAATTATTTATTTCTAAACCAAATTTTTAGAATTTTTAAATAAATTTATTTTATAAAATATTTATTTTAAACAAACGCACATCGTTGTTAAGAATTCATTTAGAAATAAATTCTATTTAAAATTCATTAAAAAATAAAAACAATTCATCAGTGTAATTAAACCAAACAAGGGACTAAATTTGTCGAACGGTTTTTTTTTTTTTAAAATGTATCTTATTCAAAAATGATTATTAAATTATAGATATAGCTAGTTATTCGCTTTGTTTTAGACATGAATAAGCCAATGTATTTGAATGAAATGAGTAAAGATTGTTCATAAATTTTTTTTTTCAATGGTTGTGTGTTATTTGCTTATTTTTTGTAGGGATTGATACCAAATGGTCAAGAAGTTGCAGTGAAGAAGCTTTCATTGTCTTCTAGACAGGGACTAAGAGAATTCTCTAATGAGGTGAAACTATTACTAAAAGTTCAGCACAAGAACTTGGTCACTCTGTTGGGTTGTTGTATTGAAGGACCGGAGAAGATGCTTGTTTATGAATATCTGCCAAACAAAAGCCTTGATTATTTTCTGTTTGGTAAAATGTTCGTTCATGGTTGGAATTTCTTTAATTTTATTAAGACAACTTAATTATTAGTTAAAAATCAGCTCGAATTTTGATAAAGTTAAGACTAACAGTTGAATGGATGGAAATTGTCAGATAAACGGAAATCTGCATCTCTTGACTGGGCAACTCGGTTTAGAATAGTTACAGGGGTGGCAAGAGGACTTGTTTACCTTCACGAAGAAGCCCCTATAAGGATTATTCACAGAGACATCAAAGCTAGTAATATTTTGCTTGATGAACATTTGGTTCCAAAGATATCAGATTTTGGCCTGGCAAGGCTCTTTCCTGGTGAAGACACCCATTTGAATACATTCAGGATTTCAGGCACTCAGTGAGTTATCAATTGCTTCTCATACTTTAAAGTCATATTTGTTTCACATATCCTTATAATTGCCCTTGTCTCTTACTGAAATTTATTTATGAGCTGACCGGAGCAAATTATTATTATTACTTTTTTATTTTGAATGCAGTGGTTACATGGCTCCCGAGTATGCCATGCATGGATATTTGTCTGTAAAGAGTGATGTGTTTAGCTTTGGAGTTTTGGTACTCGAGATTGTAAGTGGGAGAAAAAATTATGACATCCAACTTGGTGGCGAAAAGGCAGACATCTTAAGTTATGTAAGTTAATTTTTTATATAGAGCTTTGAATTTCAATACACTTGTTGTAGGGATGCTTATGAGGTTCGTAACTGCTCTGCAGTCTTAACAAATCTGATTTTTTTTGGCTTCTGATTTTACAACCCAAAACCAAACCAATAAAATCAACCGAAACTATGCCTATAAATTCTATTTCTGTTATATGGGTATGTTTTATTGTTACAAATTCTTTCTGAAGCTCTATACCAGGCAAGAAAAATCAACCTGTTCTAACCTAATATATAGACTTTTTCTTTTTATTATTATTTGTGCACCATACTAAATCCACCTTTTCGGTCTAGTTTAAGATGGTTCAACTTTGCTTTTCCTCTGTCCTTTCTTTTTGCTGTTACTACATGATTTCGACTTCCTTTCCCCCTTTCCTCTCTTTTGACTTCATAGAACTTATCAACTGCGTAACCCTATTACATATTAGGTTAATATATAAACTTAAAATCATGTAACAAACTTTGAAATTTTACTCGCAATTACAAATTAGGTTAAGACATTTTAATAACTAAATCCGATTCTTTTTAAGGACTTTGGTATTTGAAAAAGTGCTCCCATTAGTTTTTAAGCTTTCGCAAGTTCAAATTTTTTTGGTGTGTATTGTGATTTACCATACAAACAAAGAATACCCAGATAAGATGGAAGAAAGAGTCTTTATTTTACATTCAGCGCATAAAGTTTTCCACCTTGCCGATGAAAATTAGAATTCTATTCGCCACTAGATTGCCATTCCCAGAAAGAAAAGCTAAATTACATTTGATGGGCAATGTAACACGTATACTCCAAAAATAAACCTGTAGTTGGAATAGGTAAAGGACATGTAATGGCTTAATGTTAAACATGTGGGGAAGAGTATGTGATGGATAAGATGACAAATTGGAGTGTAATTTTGCCAGCCGTTAAGTCAACACAAGATGTACGGCATAGACTTTGTGATTATGCCTGATTGATTTACATAGTGATGATGAAAGCAAATTTTTAACCAAATTCTGGAATGTCAATATCAAACCTGACTTAGTATTCTACAATTTAAGTGCAGGTTTTCAGAATTCTGTTGCTTCCATTATTAATATTATTTTTGTTCACTAAAGTTGCAAGTCGATGTAATCCTCTTAATTTTCCTTACTTTCTAAGCAGACGTGGATGCTTTATCAAGGAGGAAAGACATTGGATTTAGTTGACCCAAGCCTTGCCAAGTGCAATCCTGACGAGGCAGCCATGTGCATTCAGCTAGGGTTGTTATGCTGCCAGCAAACTGTTGCAGAAAGGCCGGACATGAATTCAGTTCATCTCATGCTTCTGAGTGACTCATTTACTTTGCCTAGGCCAGGTAAACCCGGTCTTCAAGGCCGTCGAGGACATTTCACGTCTACAGGCACTTCAGCTTTCACTAATACTAATACTAATACTAATGCCACCAGTACAAACACCGGCGTCAGCAAAGCTTCCGGCGGCAGTAGTTTTGTTGAGGATTGTTCTAGAAATTCCATGTCTGTTTCTTCTATTGATGAAGGTAGATGACCATATTCTTTACAATTTGATGGGTGATTAAGATTTCTTATTCTTTTTTTTTTTTAATTTTATTTTGGGTAGCTTGATTAGAATATGTATAGCCTTCACTTATCATAATATATAGTTGTTGAATGTATTTGATCCAATTTGTTCATTATGTAAATAATTATGCTATTCTAGTGAACTTCTGAAATTGGAAGTGCAAAGTTATTCACAGGGATAAATATAGGAACATAAATACATGTAGGAGTCTAATCCATCACTTTTTTAAAATTGAATGCATCAAAAAAGACAAAAGAAAAATAGATCGATGTTAAAAATCTACTGAGAGTTTAAGTGAAGCAGTATCTTTTCACAATGCAATGTTCTAAGATTTCGAACATTGTTTTAATCGTACAATTTTATTTTTTTTTAGCATTAGTACTAAAATTTTTTCTACATTGTAAGATTTTAAGTTTAAATTTTAGGCCAAATTTTGATAAATATTTTTTTGAAAAGAAATAAATGCAAATTTTTTTTTTTGAAGATAAAACAGAAATAAATGCAAATTTTAGTTGTTAGATTAGGTGAAAGGTAATGGCCTAAGAGTCAAAACCCATACTCAAGGAGAAAGAGACAGAGAAAGGGAGAGAGACAGAGAGGGAAAAGTCCCTTGATTGCTGCCAAACCGACATTATTGCTCCTTCCTCGAGGTTATTCCATTCACCATGGCTATAATCTAATTTAAGATCTTAAATTGCGCGAAAATGAGTGTGTATAGTAAGTTTCAAAGTTGTTCAAAAAAAATCTAATTTAAGGTCTGGTTTGGTTGATATTTCTGAATTAAAACTATAATTAATATTGAAATTAAAATAAAGAAATAAAAAATAAAATAAAAATTTTAATAAAATATTTGATTCATAAAAAAATTAAAATTAATAATATTTATATATAAAAGTATATTAAAATAATTATTTTATTAATTTATGCATTTTATTTCATTTCTTCAAAATATATATATTTAATTTTATAAAATTTAATAATATATGATAATATTTAAATATTTAATTAATTTATAATTAGTTATACTCGATTTTTGAAAGAATGAGAATTCATTCTTTATTTCATAAGGAGAACGAATGATTTCTATTAATGGATGAATCCATTTCTATTTTCATATAAAATTTTAATCAATCAAACATTAGAAATTAGAACCTTCACCTATTTAAATTTCAATTTCTACCCTTATTTTCATAAAACAAATGACATCTAAGAGAGTTTCAAGTTGCTAAGATAATAATAATAGTATATTATTTTTGTTCTAGTATGATATGTTAGAATATTAATTTATAGAGCAGAGGAAGCTAAGGATTTGATCTTTTATTTTTTGAATTATTTTGCCAAATACCAACAGTTTTTTTAGAATATTTTTATTATAATTTACTTGTTTTTTTTGAAGGAGTAATTTAGTTATAGAAGTTTACGAAGATACAAAAATCAGAATACTAATTATATTTTTTTTGATAAATTAGAAAGTTATTATTTACTTTTAACTACTTATTCAATTTAATTACACACTATTTAAATGTACAAGTATGTATCATTTTCACCCGGTATACTACACTCTACGCAAGGCAGTAACACCTTTGACTTTTAACTTTTGAAAACCTTTTGCTAATTGATTGGTATTTTTGTTTCATAAAAACTTGTGAGAATCTTAATGTTAAATTTTCACGTTCAATAACATTATTATTAATTTTTTTTTTGAAGAAGACATTCAATAATATTATTAAAACCAATATCAGTAAAATTTTTGTAGTAAAAATCGATAAAATGGCTATTTGTGAACTCGTAGTCTCTCCAAATTTTTTTAAATTAATTATTATTATTATTTTCACCTATCCAAATATATAATAGTTAAACGTACAGTATATATTTGTTGATTCAACTAGTAAATAATTTGGATTCTGTTAAGATTTTGAATGTTATATATATAGATATAAAAGATATAAGGAGAGTTTTGTCTCCCTTATAGATCCATTCAGCTTAAATTTTAAATGATTAAAATTTTTTATAAATATCGAATATTGAATATAAATATGTTAAAAAATATTTAAAACATATATTATAAATTTAATCTTTTAGTGGAAAGAATTTCTTCTTAAAAATTATATTATTTCTTAGATGTTTATATTATAAGATGAAATTTGGATGTTATATTATTTCTATGATTCTTCTTTTTATCATTTTAGACATAATCCAATAATAAATTTGAGGGTCACAGTCACAACATGGTCAAAGGAAACAAAACCAAACTACACAAAGATTTGAATAAACTGAAGCTTCTTCAGACTTCAGTTTCAGACAGTCCACTCACTGGAAAACAAAAGGAGAGTGGACAATACAGAATCTCTATCTTCCTTACATTCCGTGTGCATACATCACAGACTCAACAACCAAGGCAGTGGCAGTGAGTGAACAAACACCAGGAAGAGATCAGGAGTACAAGGTTTTATTAGATTTGTAGGATCATAAAAAAATAGAACATTCAGAACACAGCGGAAGAAGGGGACAAAAGATGAGGCCAAACTGGGAGCTCAAGAAATGCTGTAACCATGAGCAAGTTGTGTTTCTTGTCACTCTTGCTGTCTGCGCTGTTGTGATTCTTGCGGTATCTATACCTTTCTTTCTTTATTTCAACTTTTGCTGCTTTCACGAAATGCTAGCAGCTGCTGCATTAGAATACTTTCCGTAAAAATTGTCATTGGAACCCACTTGATCTAAATGCAAACAAGTAATGCTAAATATATGTCACTATCATTTTCACTTGCTCACTATCTGAAAAGTTGGAATTGATTTAATCTGGGTACATCCTTTTTTTTTTTTTTTTCTTTTTAAGAACTGGGTAGTCCCCCATACGTCAAAAAAATTTTCTTTAATATTCACTGTATTTTCTTGCAAGTTTATGTATGGATGGATTCTATTCAATAAAATACAAGTGGGTTTTCATTATTGCGTTCTGTTGCTGTGAGCTTCACTCTTATTCTTCACATTTTTATGAAATCTTTGAATATTAGCATTTGAAGTTTGAAAGGATGTCTGTTACTGTGATCTTCTCTTTCCAGATATTTTCTCTTATCTACCTTATGCTTATCCTTTTTCCAAATTGGAAACCTAATTAAAGTGAAAACTAGTGTTGTAGATTGCCAATGTGATTTTTTTTTTTTTTTGTGGATTATGTTGCAATTATTACATAAGGAAACTAAGAATGAACCTTTGTTTTTTAATCTTTGCAGTTATGGAGAACGGTACTGCTGACACCATTCAAGCTTGTGACTGTATTTCTTCATGAAGCAAGTCATGCCATTGCCTGTAAATTGACCTGTGGCCATGTAAGAAGCTGTTTAATATGTTACACTTTCTGCTGTGAAAATTGTAGTACTTTTGTTGATATGCTGCATACCAAAGCCTCTAATACTCTTGCATGCTATGATGATTGATAGTTTGATACTTTTCTGATGGATTGCTTCAATCAAAATAATTTTGTTAAAAATTATCATCGTTACATACATTTAACTAACATATTTGTATCTGTACATAGCATCCTACTTAGTTAAGTGAAAAGGCAATACAGTGCATCTCCTCCCTGGTGTAGACTTAAATTAGTTCAAGTGCAAGACACGAATGCACAATTTTATAAGTTGGTACCCTTACCCCTAAGAGTGGAAGTGGGGATGCAAAATGGTACTCTGAATCAAGTTGATTTCAAACCAAGTAATTTGCCTGAAGGTCATAATCAAACCTCCGGCTAATTAGGAATGTTAAATCTCCTTCGCTTAAGGAATCATTGATTAGTCCAAGAATGAAGCTGTCCCATTTTACATAAGTTACACACCTACACTCTTGCTTTCATTGATTGCTTTTGGAACTTCGAGCAATGCTATTATCATCATCATTTTTTGCTGACCTTAGTTTTCTATCTTTTTAGAGCTGCTTTCACTTGCAAGCTCTTCATTTCACAGAACTCTCTTGCAGCAAAGATGCATAAACTGCTGCATCCAGCCGCATGTCGAATGACTTGTGCAATAACTTAAAAACGTGTAGGATTCAATTTAGTTTAGTATGCATTTGGATGTGTTTTTGTACCAGGTGGAAGGTATTCAGGTTAACGCAGATGAAGGTGGAACCACTCAGACACGCGGTGGTGTGTACTGGTTAATCTTGCCAGCTGGATGTAACTTCTGAATCCCCTGGATTTCTTCATTTTTTTTCCTTAAAGTTGGGGCAGTGAGTTGGTTAACTCCATTTGCAGTTTAGAACTTAAAGGTTTGCTTTGAGTTATTTCTGGATGAATTATTGACTATTGTCATTACTAATACAATTCTTTTGTTTTCCTCTCTAGATCTTGGTTCCTCCTTTTGGGGGATGATTTTGATACTTGCATCCACATATCTTCTTACTGCAAGAATTGCAGCAGGATGTTTTGTTGTTGCTCTACTTCTTGTACTGTTGGTGGCTAAAAATGTAAGTGGTTGCGAGCATCAAAATTGTCTCCTACTTCTGGACTTATGGTCAATTTAACATTTCTCATTGCTCTGCACTTGTAAATGCATTCAAACTTCATATGGTGACAATTTATGTCAGATTTGGCTTCTTATGGCCTTTGCAATTGATACAGAAGTTACTTTGCTGAAATTAATTGCATAATGGATTCAATAAACAATCCTCAGTGTTTTATTCCTATACTTTTATTTGTCTCTGTAAGATCAACTCAATCATATAGTTTTTTCTCTGTTTAATTACTTTAAATTGTTTACACAGTGGACTCTTCGAGGACTTTGTATTGGTATGTATTTCAGTAAGCTGGATAAATCTGGCAGCCCATGATATGCACAAACTGCAGTGGACTGTTGCTTAATAATATTTACATGTTGAGATATCAGGGTTTGTTGTTTTCCTTGGGGTGATTTGGGTCCTGCAAGAGACAACTAAAGTTCGTATTCTTCGGTATATTATTCTATTCATCGGTAAATGCTATTCCATATCTTAGTTTTCATGTTGTCTCCTGGAATCCACTATTGTGCCCATTCAGAAAACTGTTAGTGATCTGATCACTGCTTATCACTGCAGGTGTAATGAACAGCTTGTTTTCTGTTTATGGTATGTGTAGAACATGCTATCAAATTCGATTGCCAGCTTGTTTGTTTATGAGTTATTGAGACTCATTAATACATCTTTGATGATGTAGATATTTATGATGATCTGATATCCCGTAGAGTCCATTCTAGTGATGCTGAGAAATTTGCAGAAGTTTGTCCTTGCCCATGTAATGGCATGGGGTGGGGCATTATTTGGTAAGCATCTTATCATGGTTGAAATGCATGGTTTCTGCCTGAATTTTTTCTTGTTCCTAACCCCGTCTGTGAACTCACTTTGCACTGTAGGGGTTTAATATCTTTCTCGTTTCTTTGTGGGGCAATGTACCTGGGACTTGTGATATTGTCTTGAGGTACATTCTGATCCTATGTTCAGGACAATCTTCTTCTTCTTCCTTCTTTTTAAAAAAAAAAAAAAAAAATTCTAAGAACCTTGTGGTTATATAATGATCATTGTGTCTAGATGAAAGTTTTGTTTAGGATAACCTATTCTCAGGAAAGCATTAAGAAAGTGAAGATAATTGACAAAGTCTTTCAGCTTTTTCCAGTCTCTTATGCAATTTAGTTCTTTCGTTCCTCTGTGCAGGAGAAAGCATTCAGGTCCAAATTTTTTTGGTAACATAGGGACTGAAGATAAATATAATTCAAAGTTCATACTTACACTAAACGCCATCTCATATTATTGACAAGATGCTTCGATCATGGGTTCATACTACAAATGAGCAACTGATAGAAAATAGAATTCATTTCCTGAGTTAGTCTGTTACTTTAACATTAAACAAGCGATTTGTAGTTATAAGCTTGAATTCATAGTTTCCATGCTCCCCAGATTTGATTACTTGCATTTTGATACATAATTGTTTTGCTGGAAATTTCTACCTTATGCCCAGAGAACAGCCCATCCTGCGAATGAGCTGTGTCATCAGTTTAGCGTTACTTGTTCTCTCTTGTAGAGTAAATGTGAGGCTTACACTCAGGTAAAGGATAGAATTCTCTCGTTTTGCCTGATATTTCCAACAGCGCCAACTTGGTCACATTAGCCTGTTTTTATTCTTTCCGCCGTTGCAACTCCTTTGAATGAATATCAGAATAACCAATGAATAGCAAGTCAGATGCATTGAAGAAAGCATAAAATGAAGCCCATAATTTACAATTTTGCACCAAGTGGAGGAAGGTTGAAATTCAATCCATGGATGACACTACACCAATACCCTCTTCTCTTTTTTAGGGTCGATCTAAAAAATAAACGTACTTGAGCAGGATCCTTTGAAACTAGCACAATGGCACCAGAATTTTAATAAAGATGGATAAGTTATTAAACTACAAAAGCTAAAAAAACTGGTGCCACTGTAAGAATAATTTTTCCTGCTAAGTAGCATCTTCTAAGGAACATAACGATCAGTTTTCTAACAAGCAAAATGTAAAAAATGCCCCTTAACAATTGTTAGCAAATGAAAATAATAACTTAAGAGTTCTAGAATTCAGCATTAACAAAGATGTAGAAAATGAATCCAACAAATCCTGATTGCTACATCAACTCATTAACGTCAAAATTTAAACAGCCCACTAAAAACAATTTTCTGAGAAAAACATTGAAAAGTGTCACAAACTCTTTTTAAGTTTTCTATGCCTCAGTTACTGGAAACTCAAACACAACATCTTTGCCTGAAAGCTTCCTGTAAACTGCAGAAAATGTCTCCAACTTGTACTCTGTGTTGTTCCGCTCCTTTGGGTCCAAGAAAACCTGTGTAGAAAAGGATAAAGATAATACAAATTTGAGTAATTGGATAATAAGAATCCTTGGATGATGTTCATAGCAATAATTTCCTGATAGTTTTAAAAACCTTTCAACTATTAAACGTGAACAATCATGTAGTATGTCAAAAGAATATTGTCTAAAATTCATTGACAACCAAAAATTTACTGACTATTGAACATGCATCATATAACTGAGAATTCATACATCTAAGCTATTTCACACTTTTAGACACAATTTATGCATGGAATTACCTTCATTATCTTGGATCCATCAATTCTATATCTAGTGCGCTTCCCAACAATTTCTGCAGGCAATACAATATCCTCTAGCATTGCCTCATGCACAGCAGTGAGTGTGCGGGTACGAGGCCTTTGGACAGCTGAACCTTTCTTTGGGGGCCTCAATATCCTCCTGGTGGCAATCAAGATGACATCCTAGCAATACAAAGAGAAAAATATGAACAAGAAGCTACTTTTAAAGCAATAAGAAGTTTGTTCACCTGTTCAGCTTTTATTGTCATTTTACACAACAGTGGAGAACAATTGAGAGCAATAAGAAATTTCTTTCAAAGCACATCCAAAACTGATTAGCCTCATAGGTAAAGCCATCAATAATCTCAAACACAGGCAAGAAACACCACAGAAATGACTCACAAAACCAATGTAATAATAAGCCACAAGACAATCACTAGTTAACAAGGAATTATAAAGACAGGAAACTACACTTGAAATGCCAGTACAAGAGCAAAACTGAGAACTGAAAACTACAAATTCTTCAACAAAATATATTTGGCATTGTATAATGTGTCTAAGAAATTTTTCTGGTGTACTTTTAATTCAAGCATAAGAGTCAGTACTTAACTTGGCAATTGTTACAATGGCAATGCCAAAGATGTCCTTTATCAACAAATATGATGGAACATTTAAAATAATTGGAAACCAAACTTCAAAATAGTTCATATCTTCTTACGTAGAATGAGATCCAATACCGCTTCTTAATAGAAAACAGACTATCTATATTTAATGAAACAGACCGCATAATATTTCATGTGTGTCCATACCAAACTGCACTATAGCAGTTGTTTAAGGTCTTTCTTTATAATCATGAACTGAAAGAGAGAGCAACAACATAAATTCCAATGCACCTTTCCACTGAATTTCTTCTCAAGTTCTCTGACAAGCCTAACATGAATCTTTCTGTAAGCTTTCCTCAATCTGTAAGGAATATGGATAACAACAGCCTTCCTGTTCCCAGCAACATCAATTTGACTGCAGAACAAAAATGCATCTAAGAATAACCGAAAACAACAACACATTCCTGATTCCATGATGCAACGAAACAACAAAACAATTTTTACATTGCAGAATTAATGTAGAGGTCCTTCATGTCGGATTTCAACTCCGAGTTGGTATTCTCCAAATCAAAGAGTGCCTACATTGCAAAAACAGAATCAAACATCATAAAAAACAAAGCAAATATTTCTCAATTTTCACAAATGTAAAAACAACAAGAACAATAAAAAACCTGTGCAACAGACTCCTCGAATTCAGTGGGTTCCGCATCCTTATCTTTGTGAATCTTCTGCTTTGTGGTATACATCTTCACAGAACTGGCACAAATACAACAGAACAATCAAGAAAACAAACAAAACTATTGAAAAAAAAATGTACTCATAAAGTAAGAGAAAAAAACAGTGCAACAGCATATTTTCAATCATTTAGTAAAATATTTTAATACCCACATTCTGAATTCAGTAAAGCTAAAACCTTTATCGATATATCAGTATAAAGTTAAGTTCTTTCAAACACAAAATAAATCACTGCTTGGATACAGAGAAACAGCCAGGAAAATGACTCGAATTGATTTATTTCTTTAAATAAACGTGAGCTTTTTTTTCTCACATTTTCTTGGCAACCAAACAAAAGATAACAATGACAGAATTAAGTGCGCACCTGAAGAAGAAGAAGATCGAAGTGGGGAGTAGGCGAAAGCTCAAGTGACGCTTTTCGAGCTTTGTTGATCAGAGAGAAACCCTAGGGCGTGGTGTTTAAGATGCCTTTAAAAGCACATAATCAAAGGTCAAGATTGCTTCGTGTTTCTGATTGGACGGTCATGATTAACAGAGCAAAGTGGCAGAGAGGTCCAGCCTTTTTTCAAACCCAGCTTCAAGTGCGAAATAGCGTTTTGATTATAAAAATATAGGCCCAATTTAGAAAATAATAAGAGAAATTTATAAAATTAGACACATTATATATCTTATTTACAGTTAATTACTTTATTTTTGTATAAATTATATGAGTGTTATTTTTAGTTTTTATGAGTGTTTTATTTTTTATTTTATTTTCAAGAGTGTCTATTTTTTTTTCTATTCTTTTTTTTTTAGCTTTCTTTTTTTCTCTCTTTTTTTTTCATTTTTTATTTTT
>CATIWM010005710.1:0-27475 GCA_949671775.1 Mallotus repandus | reverse complement strand
TTTTTTAGAAAAAATTATATAAATATTGTTCTAGGAACAACCTATTCGGGGGTATCTCTGGTACGAGTTTCCTGGTTTATGCCTCTGGGCTTGACCAGCCTAAGGCACGGAGTGGGAGCATTCATATTGAGTGTGACTCTCTGAAAGCCATCAGCCATGAGTTAGTTAGATGAATAATGCCATTTCAGGCGAGTGAATATCTTTCTCTTGCCTTTCTGTATGATAGTCTCTTCTTCCGCAACTGGAAGATATGAATATAGGTAAAGGTATGTTCAAAGGCAATCGCAGTGGTTGTTTCACCTAGAGCCGGAGTAGATTCACTCATAGCTCTGAAATTGAGAGAGGATGCAGGACAGACTGTAACCGGGGCATCCTATGGTGCGCTCCGATCCGAGGAGAAAAAGTCTCGGGTATAGGTATGGATGGTCCCCACTAAGGCTTGCCTACTGCTTTGTTACCAGAGCTGGATTGATTCAATCTTTTCCCAGTGCCCACGTTCATAGTTCTTCCATTTTTCCGGTCCTGGGCGGGCGGTCAAAGGAAGAAAGAACGATAATAGAAGCAAGGAAGGAGAATAAAGGGAAGTGGGTCGGGAAAGGGAGCGAGGCCACTAGGAAATACATAATGGGCTTGGGGCCCAAAATGGTGATGGAGTCGCCATCCGGATGAAAGCCGGGACACACTACATAGCAACTGGATTCCATGGAGGTTCCTAAAAGTCCTCATCAGAGATCAGGTTTGGAAACTGGGTATGGGCTTTTGAATGCCCACCCAACCTTGCGGTTGGCCTCCGTGTGTGTTTTGTACTTTATTATTTTTTATTATTAGATCATTTCCTTATTATCGTTGAATTGCACTCATTTTTAGTATTATATTTAATGTCCAAGTTTGCACATTAGTCCTTTTCATGCTTATTAACCCAACACTTATTGCAAATAATGGTAACAAATTTACAAACATACATTCAAAATAAGAGGGGAAATGATTAAGGATTACAATCTTTTGATTATAAAAATACAATAAATAGAAAATAAACCAAAAATAAACCCTCTCAAGAATTAATTAAGGAATTAAACATTCTTTAATTGAAAATCATACTAAGATCCTGCAATAAACAAGAATTAGTCTCTTCTCATATAACAATAATTATCATCTACAAAGAAACCAAGTTAAATCTACACCAAATGGATGTAAATACTCATTTCAATATAAATCAACACTTAGTTAAATCACATATTATGGTAGTCACGTATAAAATTGAGGATATAACATGTAATGAACACATGGAAAACTCAAATCATGCAAAATAAATACTAGGACTTAAAGTTGAATCAAGCAAGATTCTGGTAGAGAGGTGGTGCCTCTTCATAGAGGCGTTGCCTCTTGGTCAAGAGGCGACTTAGATACACCTCAACGTAAAGGGGTGACGTCTCATTGAAGAGACATCACCTCTTCAACAGAGGCACAAGAATTCATATGTTTCTTAAATCTTAAGAAAATTAACTAAATGCAATATAAACGTAAATTTACCACTAACAATCAATATTTCACATAATCATGCTTTACATATCACTTCAAATGAGCACAAACATGATAACAAGCAATGAAAATCAAGAAATAAAACTTTAAATGAATTGAAGAACTTTAAAGCTTGAAAATAGAAATCCTCATTGATTGAAGCACGTTTGGAGCTCCTAACTGAACCCATTAAAGCTTGAGTTATTATTTTAGATGCTTTGAATGGAAGAGAGCCTTCTTATTTCCCAAAGAAATGGATTCTCAAGCTTAAAACTCTTTCTCTTCTTCTTTTTTTCCCTTTTCTTTTTTTCTTTTCTCTCAAGAATGTTTTTTTTCCTTTTCTTAACTCTTCTTTTTCTTTAAAAATGGCCAACCTCCTCCAAAACCAGCTCCAAACTCCCTCTTTAACCCCCCAACCATCTACCTTTTTAAAATTTTTAAAAACTAAACTAAGACAAAAAAATCTCATTTCCCATCATTTTTCTCCCTTTTCCAGCTCAATTATACCCCAAAAGTCTCATTTTTATGCCCAAATCTTCAGATATGTGATAATGTGGGCCATCTCTTACTTAATGCAACCATAAATGGCATTTAATGCAAAGGAAGTTGGCCGCCAAAGATGCGTCACCTCACTGATGCCCAGGGATGAAGAGGCATTGCCTCTTAAAAAAGGCGACGATCGCCTTTTCACCCAGGCCTGACTTGGGCCTTAGGGCCAAAAGGCATGGGCTTGGGCATAAAGCTTGGATTTAATAATTTTAGCCTAGTTCCAGGGTTTTGGGCTTTTGAGTCCATTCTAAGTGAGCTTTGGGCTTCTTTTGCATTCAATATCCTTACTATTTCATCACTGGGCTTTCATTGTAGCTAGACCAAACCGAGGGTGTCCACAGTTTGCCCTTTTTGTTTTTTGAAAACTGGATTTTGGAAATCAATTTTTTGAAAAGGCAATGTGTGTATAACAAAAGCAATAAACAAAAAAAATGACGTACCTGACATCTAAGCTTCGGTCGCATTGTCAGCCTCAGAATTCAAACTTGAGAGGTCAAAGTTTGAACTTACTGAAAAAATTTAGAAATGTGACTGTGATCCTTGAGTTTTTCTGGCCCGATCAGCCACTCATTAATAGTTGAATGTGAATCTCAAGTTTTTTTGACGCAAGAAATCACTCAGTAGAGAAAATGAAAACGTGACCGTGATCCTATGGTTTTCCTGGCCCAATCAGCAACTCATTAATTATTGAATGTGAATCTCGAGCCTTTCTGAAGCGAGATCACTCAGTAAAGAAGAAGGTGCATTTTGAGGATACAACCCGACCAGGCACTTCTTATAATGCGCATTTCGGGGATACAACCCGACCAGATGCTCTTGAATAGAAGAATGCACTTCGAGGATACAACCCGACCAGACATTCTTTACACTGATGCTTCAATCATAAGATCTTCAATTCTTTAATATCAATTTCGGGGTACACTCGAGAGGTGAAATTGCAATTCTTTATTTTTCCTTTTTTTTGTAGGTTTCACTGGGATTCATATATGATAATGGGCCATTCCCGGGCTTCCTCACCTTTCTTTCTTTTTATTTCCCAACAAGATTTCTCTTTGTACCCTTCCTACTTATATATAATCTTCCTTTTCACTTTTCAATTCCACCTTTGCCTTTCACTTTTCCTTTTCCTTTTTCTTTTCTCTCTTTACTTTTTAAAGCTTCCTCTGCTATAGACACTGCACAGACCCCGAATTTGCCTACATGCATTGCGCGCGCAACTTTGGCCTCAACATTTGGGATGATATCCCTCTTCTGGCGAATATGCTATCCCATATCTACGGATTGGCTACTGAAGAGGTTAGTGTCTGATTGCTTTAATTTTTCCTATAAATATCATTAAAAAACATTGGGTTACTGCTCATAGATGCATGTTTATTATTTTAACCGAGAGAAATTTGATTAGATTGAACAAAATTATGAAAATTGAATATTTTAGTTTAGAGTGCCAACATGAAGGGGCGTCGCCTCTTCATTGGGGTGATCGCCTCTTCGTAGGAGAGAGACAGTCGCCTCTTCATGTCGAGATGACCTATCGAAGGGGTGATCACCTTTTCACGAAGAGGCGACATCCCCACAAAGGGGCGGTCACCTCTTTGACAAGAATCTAAAAAAATTTTAATTTTATTCATCAAAATAGTAATTGAAAACCTCTTTGACAAGAATCTAGAAAAATTTTAATTTTATTCATCAAAATAGTAATTCAACTCCCAGTTTTGCCTTGTAGCTTCATTCCTACACTTTCAAGGGTGTTGGGAATTTCCACGATGCTCGTATGTGGTTTGACAACTACTCGAGCGGTATCAAGGACCGTATTCATGATACTGGGTTTTCAGACTTCATCCTCACCCTTCCAGATACCCAGGGGCAGATTGATTACCAGCCTCTACATGCTTTGATGGAGAGATGATCTGACACTACACATACGTTCCACCTCTCTTTCGACGGGTTCACCATTGATCCAGTTTCTTTTGCCGCTGTCACGAGGATGCTGTGTGCGAGACATTCCGTCCCTTTTAATGTGAGCTTACATAGGATTTCATATGACCGGGTTATTTACATTGAGCATCTACTAAGGATGATCCCAGATATGAAAAGGATACACACCATCAAGATCGACTAGATTTAGAGTCACCATACACAGGAGAGAGTAGTTGCTGCTACCACCGGCCGCTAGATCAATCAGGTAGCTAGATCCTTTCTCGTCAACCTCCTTGGGACTATGCTTTTTACTGACACTGCGAGCTCCATTGATATGATGTTCTTAATGCCACTGAGAGATCTTAACCTAGTGGTTACATATGATTGGGGTAGTTTTACCCTCACGTACATGTACTGGAGTATGGATAAGACTGTTCGAAGAGCCAGACGGTTATGCAGTTTCTGGCACGCTGTTCTGGTATTTTCTCTCTTCTTTTCTTTTATTGGGTTTGTTTTAAATACTATTATCTACTAAAAATTCTCTCTCTTTTATAGGATTGGGCCCTAGAGTTAGAGTTGATTGTAGGGATATCCCCCATTTGTAATACTCCTTTACCTACCATGGCGAGGTGGGGCCCCAGTCGGGCTTGAAGGAGGCTAGTTGCTCCTGTGCATATCCACCATGAGCTGCTGAACAGCCTGACACCTAATGAGGTAAAGTACCTGCAAATGTACCTAAAAATAATAACATGTTTGTCAATCAAATTCATTCACTTACCTATTTTCTTTTAACAACTATGCTTGAACTTATGGGGTCCTGAGGCTAGATGGGCCCAGGCCATAATTCGTTTGAGACTATCGTCTGAGAAGAGAGTGTTACTTCGAGGACATGATTGCAGGGTTTGGTACCTTGGCGAGAGGGTTCATCAGTGGCGTATGGGTGCTCTGGTGAGACGACCACCGTTTGCCCTTCCTCATAAGATCTTTTGGGCACATTTATTGGAGGGAGAGGAGCTTGATCAGGCTTATGAGGGTGATGATGCAGCAGATCATTGCGAACGAAGGAAGTCTCAGTATGTGGACTTTTTACGAGCTCATCTTCTACAAAGGGTGCCTCCGTTTGTGTCTACATCTCAGGTGAGTGTATGATTTCATTAAGCACATATTTTATATTTTTGTTTACAGCCATTTTTTTTTTACTTAATTTTTTGCACTTAGATACCTGTCAGACCACCAGCTTCCTGTGCTAGGCCTACTGCCTTAGAGAGGCCACATCAACATCCTCGTATTATGCCTGGTGAGGGTACCTCAGTTAGTGCACCACCTCTTAGAGAGGCTTCCAGTTCTCAGTCTCAGATGGTGGCGAGTAGACTTGCTGCTCCTCCAGATTTGATGACCTGATGCTAGGTGCCTTCAAGTGAGCTTTCTCGTAAGTTTCTGAGAGTGGACAAGAGTTTGGAGCTGGTATTCATTCCAGAGGCCTCTACCCATGTGAGTTCTCTCCCCTTTCTTCTGAAATCCTATTCTCAAACTTGATTTACCATAGGGCCAGTCTCAATAATTCATTTTTCTTGTAGATACCTTGAGATCAAGGAGAGTATATGCATAGAGTGATCGAGGCCTAGTGGGACTTTCTGATGAACATGACTCAGCAGTGGAAGGTAATAATTATACCCTATTTCTATATGTATGGATGCTTTCATAATTTCTTACCTTTATTTGTACTTTAATAGGATCAATATGATGCTAGTCAGGCTAGGGTCACTACTCTTGAGTGTCAGTTGGCGGCCCTTCAGGTGGAGGAGGATGACGATAATGACGCTAAGGCTAATGATGATGAAGAGGAGCATGCTGGTGATGGTAGTGGCGATGATGATGATGATCATGTTGATGACTCTACTGATGACCTCATGGATGAGGGGGGTGACCACGGAGGTAATGAGGAGTGATATGATGTAGCAGACGCCTGTTAGCATAGGATCATTGACCAAAAATAATTTTGTTGTTCTGCACTGTTGGCCTTTTATCATTCGAATTGATCTTTTACTTTGCATTTTCATATTTGCACTGAATGAATGCTATAACATTTTGAATTCAATTTTACTGCATTTTGGATCAATTAAAGCAAAATTTTATTACAAAATCTCCCTTCTCTGATAATAGGATCTTAAATGTACAGTACAATCACTTTGTAACAATGGAAAAATGTGCCCCCACTGTTGAAGAGGCGTCACCTCTTTGTGAAGAGGTGATCTGGAATCACAGCAGAGGCGTTGCCTTATCTTAGAGGTGATTGCCTCTGCAACAGCATTCTACAGCTCCTTAAAATCCCCATTCTATTTTAAAATCCCCAAATTTTTATTTTTGCCATTCTTCTTCATTTTCTCTTTTTAAACCACATTCTGACCTCTCAACATGACTGAAAGAAGCTTGAAATAACTACAGTCGATCATGAATAGCTTGAACAGTGAATCTTGGGCCAAATTGGAACGATTTCACTAATCGGTTTTTCGATCCTTACATGCAAAGAAGATCAACTTCTCATTTCTTCATGTTCTTGCCCAATTTTGGGATCCTCAGAAGCATGTCTTTAGATTTAATATGGTAGACCTATGCCCCCTACCTGAGGAATTCGAAGCCATCCTAAGTTCTCAAACGGATTCCACTTGTCAGATTGTAATTCCTCCAATCGAAATTGCACTCTATGCAATATCAAATAACTAGAATGTTTAACTTCCCCCCTTAATCTTCTCTTCATCACATCTTTGGCACTGAGGTCTTGATAAACTCTCTTTTGGAAGTTATAGCAGCTGTAGACAACAATGAGGTTTATTGGCCTCAAATAATAGCTTTTTGTCTATATGCTCAATTCTTGCTCGTTTCCAATTCTGGCGAATATGATCCAAAACTCCTGCATGTTCTCGATCAAGTGGAAGTAGACTTGAACCCATTTCCTCTCATATTGGCTGAACCATCGTCGGATTAGATAATTTTTTCAAAACCAGGTGATTTTTAGGAAGTCCACTACTACTGGAGGTTAACTTTCTCCTTCTTTTCTCCATCTTCTTCTTTACTATCATTTTTACCCATTTACCACTTTCAAGCATGGTTTCATGAAAAGCTGAGGCTGCTGGAGCCAAACACTATCATACAAGAAGACTTTCCCCTATTCTAGAAGACATGCGAAGTTGGCTGTCTACATTTTCTGACACTATGATTCAGTGGATGTGCCCTTGGTAGAGATTACTGCATGTGACTATTCGGTCTTACACCTACTGTGTTCCTGTAGCTGGACTCCACTTTGCCACTTTTTATAACCCTGCGCGACTTTATAGGCAATACGGACAAAAGCAGTTCATTATGGGACTAGTTCAAGAGTTTGAGCCAGGGCCCCTTTCTCAGAATTTTCTAGACAATTTGGTTGAAACTTGGCCTCGCAGAACCATTCTGAGGCACATTGACTACAATGGAGATCTATCCATTAATGATTAGTACAAGGAATGGATTCAGTTACAATAAATAGAGTAGGATGAATTTGTAAGAAATAAGAGAACAAGAGAATTACAAACATCAAGTGTTCAACAGAAGAAAAGAAGGCAAAATTAGTTTATGTAACTTAATCTTTATTTGCTTTTTGTTGGGTGGAATTTCCTTTTTAGTTCAGCAATTTGTAATGAATATTTAGTACAACATTCAATAATAACAAAGGCAATCCATTCCATTTAATTCAAGCACAAAGTGGTTATATATTTTTGCTTCTAACATATCTCCTGTCGTTAATTGGCTTGCCCGCGTAAGTTTTCCAACCAACTATTTTTTTTCTCTCTCTCTCCTTTTACATGTCCTTAATTTTTGCCTGGACAACCTTTTTCAAGATTTTTAATCCATCTGGACTTTTTAATTTTAATTTTTTTGTCTTTTATTTTTGCCTAGGCAGCCTCTTTGTGAGGTTTTCTCCTTAGTGAGACTTTACATAAAGTACTTCTTCAGCTTATCTAGGTTGATGGACTCTCTAAATTCATTTCCTTTCATATCTGAAAGGATAGCGACACCCTTAGAGAATAACTTCTTAACTAAATACGGGCCATCTCAATTTGGCTTGAATTTCCCTTGTGGATCCGTCATGATCGGCCTAGTTAGCTTCAATACCAAATTACCCTCTTTAAGTTTACCCGGTTTAATTTTCTAATTGTAAGCTCGAGCTATCCTCTTTTGATATAGCTGAGAATGATACATGACTTTTACCCTTCTCTAGTCTAAGAGTGTTAGATGTGACAATCAGCTCTCTACCCACTAATATTCAGGGATTTTAGATTCCAAAAGAACTCGCATGGACTAAATTTCCACCTCCACCAGTAATATTGCTTCACACCCATACACTAAAGAATATGGAGTTAGATGTTTTAGCAGTAGTCCTGTATACCCATAATGCAAATTGCAGATAATCTGACTAATCTCAATAGTTTTCCATCATCTTAAATAAGATCCTCTTCATATTCTTATTTGTAGCTTCTATTGCACCATTCACTTGTGGTGTATATGAAGATGATCTATGATGCTCAATCTTGTATTCTTTTAGCAAAGCTGCCATTTCTACTTGAAACTGAACACCATTCTCAGTGACAACATGATGAGGCAATCCATATCTACAGATTATATTTCTTTCAATGAATCGTGCCATTTGTTTTGACTCGACAATGGCATACGATTCTGCCTCAGCCCATTTGGAGAAATAATCAATGGCCACCATGATGTAGCAATGACCATTCGATGCTTTTGGCCTTACCTCCCCTATGATGTCAATTCCTCATACTGCAAAGGGCCAAGGAGAAGTCACCCTTTGAAGTTCCATGGAGGGTAAATGGCTAACATCGCCACATGCTTAGTAGTTATGATATTTCTTTACAAATTTCATGCAGTCTGCCTCCATCGTTAGCCAAAAGTAGCCTTGACGCACTATTTTCTTAGCCAACATTGTTCCATTCATATGCGGAGCACACACTCCTTCATGAACCACTTTCATAAGTTTCTAAGCTTTATCTTTATCCACGCATCTCAAATGAACTCCAGTTGGCGCTCTCTTTTATACCATTCCATTATGGCTGATAAATTGATGAGACAATATCCTGAGGGACATCCTCTCTTTTCTGTCAGCATCTTCAAAAAACTGCCTCATTTCTAAATATTGCTGTAAATTGTAGAACCACAGTTTCTCTATGGGGTTGATTAGCATCACCCTTATCTATTCATAATAAAGGATTCAGGATTTTACCAGAATAAGAGGCTTAACCTCTACTTATTTTCCTCATTCCCATGTCGAAACTAAAGTGGCCAAGGCATCTGCCATCTGATTCTCCTCTCATGGCAAGTAAACAGATTTGCATTGAGCAAAGGACAATAAAATAGTAGCCGAATAATCCCAATACAATCTCAGCTTATCTTCCCTCACTTCCCATTTGTTGAAAATCTACTTCACCACCAGCATAGAGTCTCTGCATACCGTGATTTCTTCTGCCCCCAGATTCCGGAGTGCTTCCAAACCAAAGATGCAAGCTTCATATTTGGCTTGGTTATTGGTGAAAGAAGTATATGGTGAAAGAAGTCTTCAGTTTGTCAATCACTGCCATCATAATCTAGTTGTATCCCAAGAAACCGTCCATGAAAGAGTATATGGAGGCTGCATTATTGACTAAGGTGTCAATATGCAGTAGGAAAAATCATCTTTCGGGCAAGGTTTGTTCAAATCCCTGTAGTTTACACACATTCTGACCCTTCCATCCTTCTTAGGAACTGACACTATGTTGGCTAGCCACTGGGTGTCATCCACTACTTCCAAAAACTTCACTTTTAGCTGCTTCTCCACTTCTTCTTTAATCAAGAGAGCCCATTGTAGCTGTAATCTTCTCTTCTTTTACGTTACTGGTGTAATGTGAGGATATGTAGGGATCTTGTATTCTGTAATTTTTCTATCAATTTCGGGCATATCCTCGTAACCCTAAGTAAATACATTTTGTCTTTTTCTTAATATTTCTTCCATTTTTATTCTCTCATCAGGAGTCAAATTAGAAGCAATAAATATATTCTTAGGTTATCACATGTGCCTAAATTAAATGATTCAGTTTGCACTGAATTAATGTCAAACATATGTATAAAGTGATCATCATAAACAAAATAACCATTAAGAAACACATCACATAAATAGGCAAAGTCAGATCTTACTGCATTAACTTTTGAAAAGAAAAGATCATCAGTGTCAAACATGTTTGCAAGAGAAATGTCAAGATCATCATAGAAGACATCTATGATAGAATTAAAGACAAAAGATTTGAAGCCACGCTCCCCTTCCTGATCCACAACGTCCTTCAATTCTGCTGTAGGGATGTCTTTTTCTGGCTTTGGAGTCTACACCAGTTCCTCCACCACAGGTTCCTTAATAATAAATTCTTTGGCCCCACCCACATGTTCAGCGAAGAGTTCAAACCCGGGGACCAATTTTTTGGTTATCATCAACAGTTCAGGATTGTCGGTGTAAGGGTAATTGGCACCTTCCTCCACGAATGTCTCCTATAGTGCTTTCTGCTTTATAGCTTTAGGCTTTGAGCTTTTGGACTTTTGATACCCTAACCCATACTACAAAATAGGGACCTTCGGCTCAACAAAACTCTGACGGGCCTTGATGGTTCTTCCCTAGTCCCATTCCGGGCATGAAGTTCATGTTCTTCATCATGCTTGCCATTTTTGGATATAATTCATCTTCATAGATCATGCAGACCTCAAAGCTCAGACTAACCAGAATTTCATTAGGAGCTAGCTTCAAAGTAGTGACTGTAGCTTCAATTTTCACTGTTATAGTGACTACTCTCCCTTTGTGTAGAAATTTAATTTTCTAGTGCACAGTCGATGGCACTCCTCCCAAGGGATGGAACTACGACCTCCCCAATAACACGACAAAGGTGATGGGGATGTCAATGACATGCAGGTTGATCTAAACCTCAATGGGTCCTGTCTTGACCAATGCCCTAAAAGTTCCTTCAACAGGCCTTTTCATGTCATTATAGGCCTTGATGACTACCTCAAATGGCTTCAGATTAGACACTATCAGTCATAGCTTAGGCAGGATTTTTAAAGGATACACATTGATAGCGGATCCGTTATCTACCATCACACAGCAAGTGAGTTTCCCTTTCACTTTGACCTTTATGAATAAAGCTTTGTTGTGGTCTCTGCCTTCCAGGGGTAGGTCATCATCTATAAAAATAATTGCCCCCTGAGGGCTCTTTGTCAGTGAATCCACCATTTGATTGGGAGTATGAGTTGCAGGAATCTTCCTATGATCAAGGGTCATAACCAGTGCCTCTTGATGGGCTTTGGAGTGCATCGGCAGCTCCCAAACGCTGCGAGAGTCTTCTCATCTCTCTTGGCTTCAATGGCCTTCTCATTTGGTTTCACTTCATCAACTTTCTCCTTCTCTTTCAATTATTCTTTTGAACCGATATTCTCTTCTTCCAACCCCACAGATCGTGCTTATTCTTCCTTCTTGTTCTCCTTTCTAGCTAATTGGGCTTTCTTCCCCTTATCAGTTTTTCACAGATCAATCCATCCCTCTTCATCATCATAGGAACTCCAAATGTCAAGGACATTTAAATTTAGTTTCATAGGCTGCTGATTCAGATGCAAGTCTTTGGTTTTAGGTTTTGGGGATATGGGTGTGGCATTAACAAAGGAATTAAGGACTTATTCCTCTGTCAAGTTGGTATTGATCATGAGAATGCAGGGTTTTGGTGGTGTCATATTGCTGTAATTGGGTAAAGGGTTATTTTGGGTGTTGGGTTTTCTAGTTTTAGGGTCAGTTATCTTGCCTGAATCAATTAAATCCTCAACTTCATGCTTCAGGTGAATGCAGCCATCAGTGTCATGTCTGATGGTTTGATGATATTTGTAATATAGCTTTGGGTCGACATTTGGGAAAGGTGGTCTTTGAGGTAAAGGTCTTAAAAGGTTGTTCTTAATAAACGTTTCCAGGACTATAGAAAGAGGTCTTCCCAAATTAGAAAACCTTCAGGGTTGCCTAACAACATTGATCTATACATTATTATTCAGTCCAATCCCACTATTGGATCCTGTCCTTTCTCTTCCTGTAAATCTTCTGTTGAAAAATTTATTGTCTTGGGCCAGGTCAGATTCCTTTTGCACCCCAAATATGTACAATTCTTAAAAGTTCTAGATCTCCAAGTCTTTTAGCTTTTTGGACAGTGGAAGCACACATCCCTTTATTGCTATTACTAACTAATCGGTCTCAGCAGGTCGGTGCTTCATCTATGCCAACTTAGCTCTCCACCTGATCATCAAACAATCAACAAAAGACTCATTGAATTTTTGCTTAATGTTCTGTAAGCCTTTTAAAGATGCTTCCATTTAAATATTGAGACTATATTGCTTGACAAACGTAACATATAATCCCTCCCAATCAACTTGGATATGAGATTCTAAGGCATAATACCATCTGATTGGTGCTCCCTCCAAGGATAATTGAAATTGTTTGACAATCTATACTTTGTTCAAGCCAATTGTCCTCATGTGGGTCACGTATTATTTGAGGTAGAAGTGAGGATCCTAAACACCAGTGAATTTCTTCATGTCGGGGAATTTAAATTTTTGAGGTAGAGGGTCATCATCCTCATCCAGACTCAAATCAGTGTAGTTCATTGGGGTATCTATCCCTTTTCTTTCATCATCAGTTGCATTTGGGCTATAGTCTTGGTCAAGTTCTTAGCCCATTCATACTTTTCCACATTTTCTGAGACATCCATATTTTGTCGGGTCCCAGGTTTTGCTAACAAAGTCTTTTGATCATCCTCTATTTCCCATTTTTCAAAATTTTTAGCATCCAGATCTAATGGCGATGGGTATTGTGCTAGTTGGACCCATCATTTCCCACATGATCGTTCAGGTTTGTTAAGCCATTTTCATCTTCAATTGTTCTTTAAAAGCTTCAGCATTAAATTCTGCCATTGCTATTTCTTCAGAAGTTCTAATTAGTTGATCGGTGTTGGATCATACCCAAGTAGAAGATCAATGAGGATTTATATCTGCAACCACCATTGATTAAAAACATGCATGATATGCAAGGCCTCGTTAATGCAAAAAGGAAAAAAAAAAGGTAAACAAATATTCTATTTACACATAACACATAACATAGCTTTTTTTAAACAGTAACTCCACCTTATCTTCCGCACGAGTGTTCAATGGAGAGTTTCTTGCTCTAGGATTATTGGCCAGGTGTTTTGATTATCAACAGGGGATAATAAAATCAACATTTGCAATAAAACTCTCAAGACGATACAAATAAGTAGAATAAAACCAAAGTCCATCTTAACAGTCCACAATGGGCCTTAAAAGCCCAATTTGGCATAGTCCATTAACAATAGGCTTGGGCTTTATTGTAAGGATCACTAAATGGCATAAAACACATGCAGTTTGAAAAAAATCCTGGGGGGAAGTTACTAAGTCATTACATGAGCTGAGTCAAGGGTAATAAGCTTCGACTCCCACAACTATATACATCAATTACATCTCCCCACTCAAGGGTCCATGCGACGAGGATAAGTACGTGCTATGAGTGTCAATAATCAAATACTTCACCATCAGGTTTGAGTGAAACGTAGGCAGCGGAGCAATGATTATTGTCGGTTTATTCAGGACTATTATGCTCATTGTGTAGTTAATGCAGAAAATGCAAAAGAAATAAGGAAATTATCAAAGATGATAAATTATAAAATACTGGAATCAGCTTCTCTATCCCTAGTGGAGTCGCCACTGTAGGCAGCAGGGTCTAGCGCGCGCCCAAGTGTCTGGCGACTACGACACTGTGTGAGCTTAAGGCCTACTAAGAAATACATAATGGGCTTAGGGCCCAAAATGGAGATGGAGTTGCCACCCGGATGAAAGTTGGGACACACTATACAACAACTGAATTCCACGGAGGTTCTCAAAAGCTGTCATCAAAGATCGGGTTTGGAAACTGGGTATGAGCTTTTGAATGTCCACCCAACCTTGCAGTTGGCCTCCATGTGTGTTTTGTACTTTATTATTTTTTATTATTAGATTATTTCCTTATTATCTTTGAATTGCACTCATTTTCAGTATTATATTTAATGTTCAAGTTTGCACATTAGTCCTTTTTATGATTATTAACCAAACATTTATTGCAAATAATGGTAACAAATTTACAAATATACATTCAAAATAAAAAGGGAAAGGATTAAAGATTACAATCTTTTGATTATAAAAATACAATACATGGAAAATAAACCAAAAATAAACCCTCTCAAGAACTAATTAAGGAATTAAGCATTCCTTAATTGAAAATTATACTAAGATCCTACAATAAACAAGAATTAGTCTCTTCTCATATAACAAAAGAAACCAAGTTGAATCTACACCAAATGGATATAAATACTCATTTGACCATAAATCAACACTTAGTTAAATCACATATTATGGTATTCACGTATAAAATTGAGGATATAACATGTAATGAACACATGGAAAACTCAAATCATGTAAAATAAACACTAGGATTAAAGTTGAATCAAGCAAGATTATGGCAGAGGGGCGACGCCTTTTCATAGAGGCGTCGCCTCCTGGCCCAAAGGTGACTTAGAATTGCCTCAACGTGAAGGGGCGGCGTCTCATTGAAGAGACGTCATCTCTTCAATAGAGGCATAGGAATTTACATGTTTTTTAGATCTTAAGAAAATCAACTAGATACAATATAAACGTAAATTTACCACTAACAATCAATATTTCACATAATCATGCTTTACATATGACTTCAAATGAGCACAAACATAATAACAAGCAATGAAAATCAAGAAATAAAACTTTAAATGAAATGAAGAACTTTAAAGTTTGAAAATAGAAATCCTTACTGATTGAAGCACGTTTGGAGCTCCTAACTGAACCATTAGAGCTTAAGTTATTGTTTTAGTTGCTTTGAATGCAAAAGAGCCTTCTTATTTCCTAAGGAAATGGATTCTCAAGCTTAAAACTCTATCTTTTCTTCTTATTTTCCCTTTTCTTTTTTTCTTTTCTCTTAAGAATGTTTTTTTCCTTTTCTCAGCTCTTCTTTTTCTTTAAAAATGGTCAACCTTCTCCAATATCATATCTAAACTCCCTCTTTAACCCCCCAATCCTTTGCCTTTTTTAAATTCCTAAAAACTAAACCAAGACAAAAAAAACCTCATTTCCCATTACTTGGCTCTTTTTTCCAACTTACTTCTACCCCAAAAGTCCCATTTTTATGCCCAAATCTTCATATATGAGATAATATGGGCAATCTCTTAGTTAATGCAACCACAAATGACATTTATTGCAAAGTAAGTTGGCCACCGAAGAGGCGTCACCTCTTTAATGAGTCGTCACCTCACAGATGCCCAGGGGTTCACCCAGGCCTGACTTGGACCTTAGGGCAAAAAGGTATGGGCTTGGGCTTGAAGCTTAGGTTTGATAATTTTAGCCTAGTTCTAGGGTTTTGGGCTTTCGAGTCCATTCTAAGGAAGCTTCGGGCTTCTCTTGCATTCAATATCCGTACTATCTCATCACTGGGCTTTCGTCGCAGGCTGACCAAACCACCCTTTTCTTTTTTTCTATTCTCTCAAGAACATTTTTTTCCTTTTCTCAACTTTTCTTTTTCTTTAAAAATGGCTAACCTCCTTTAAAACTAGCTCCAAACTCCCTCTTTAACCCCCCAACCCTCTGCCTTTTTCAAATTCCTAAAAACTAAACCAAGATAAAAAAAAAACCTCATTTCCCTCCCTTTTCCAGCTCAATTCTGCCCCAAAAGTCCCATTTTTACTTCCAGATCTTTAGATATGCGATAATGTGGGTCATCTTTTACTTAATGCAACCACAAATGGCATTTAATGCAAAGTAAATTGGCCACCAAAGAGGCGTCGCCTCATCGATGCCCAGGGGTGAAGAGTCGTCACCTCTTCACCCGGGCCTGACTTGGGCCTTAGGGCCAAAAGGCATGGGCTTGGGCTTGAAGTTTGGGTTTAATAATTTTGGCTTAGTTCTAGGGTTTTGGACTCGGTTCTAGGGTTTTGGGCTTTCGAGTTTATTCTAAGGAAGCTTCGGGCTTCTCTTGCATTCAATATCTGTACTATCTCATCATTGGCCTTTCATTACGGGCTGACCAAACCTTTCTTTTCTCTCAAGAACATTTTTTTTTTCAGCTCTTCTTTTTCTTTAAAAATTGCCAACCTCCTCCAAAACCAGCACCAAACTCCCTCTTTAACCCCCCAACCCTTTACCTTTTTCAAATTCCCAAAAACTAAACCAAGAAAAAAAAAACCTCATTTCACTCCATTTTTCAGCTCAATTCTGCCTCAAAAGTCCCATTTTTATGCCTAAATCTTCAAATATGCGATAATATGAGCCATCTCTTACTTAATGCAACTATAAATGACATTTAATGCAAAGTAAGTTGGCCACCGAAGAGACATCGCCTCTTTGATGAGGCGTCGCCTCACCGATGCCCAGGGGTGAAGAGGCGATCGCCTCTTCACCCAGGCCTGACTTGGGCCTTAGGGCCAAAAGGCATGGGCTTGTGCTTGAAGCTAGGGCTTGATAATTTTAGCCTAGTTTTAGGGTTTTGGGCTTGGTTCTAGGATTTTGGCTTTCTAGCCTATTCTAAGAAAGCTTAAAGCTTCGAGCTTCTCTTGCATTCAATATCCGTACTATCTCATCACTGGCCTTGCTTTTTATTGCGGGCTGACCGAACTGCCCTTTTCTTTTCTCTCAAGAACATTTTTTTCTTTTTCTCAGCTCTTTTTTTTTCTTTAAAAATGGCCAACCAGCTCCAAACTCCCTCTTCAATCCCCCAACCCTTTGCCTTTTTAAAATTCCCAAAAACTAAACCAAGACAAAAAAACCTCATTTTCCTCCCTTTTCCAGTTCAATTCCGCCCCAAAAGTCCCATTTTTACTCCCAAATCTTCAAATATGTGATAATGTGGGTCATCTTTTACTTAATGCAACCATAAATGGCATTGAATGCAAGGTAAGTCAACCACCGAAGAGGCGTCGCCTCACCGATGCTAGACGCCTCTTCACCCAGGCCTAACTTGGGCCTTAGGTCCAAAAGACATGGACTTGGGCTTGAAGCTTGGGTTTGATAATTTTGACCTAGTTCTTGGGTTTTGGACTTTCGAGTCCATTATAAGGAAGTTTCGGACTTCTCTTGCATTCAATATCCGTACTATCTCATCACTGAATTTTCATTGCGGGCTGATCAAACCGAGGGTGTCCACAGAAAGAAAAATATTGTGTTACCAAATTTAACTCATTTTATTTCAATCCCACCCAAATACATTGTCAAAACAATTTCTATTAATAATTTCAAAAAAATAATCGGAGTTTTTTTTTTCCAAAAAAAAACTATACTTTGCAAAGAGATATCATATATCCAAAAAAAAACTATACTTTGCAAAGAGATATCATATATATATATAATTATACAATAAAGATAGTCTTTTCATAATTATAACTTATTTTTTGGTAATTTTACTAAACTAACTTGTCATTCTACATGTTGGTGGACCTAAATATATTTGTTTTCTAGTTCGAATTTTTGCATCAATTAATATTTATGTAATTTATTGTTTTTATATTAAATGATTAAAAGATTTTTTCTAATAAAAATGATAAAAAGATGGTTAGCATGTTGTGTAGGCCTCAACCATAAAATTTTCGAAAAATAAAACAACTATGAAGACTGTACACAAAGAAAGGTGCAAACTTCTACGTTCCGTTATTCTTCAAAAGTTCTTTAATTTATAAAGTTGTAAAATCTAAGGTCAATTTTAACCTTATATGTGAATAATTAATACAAAAATTATAATATATTAGTAAAATATTTTTGTTCTCATAATTTTATCAGATCGACCGAATACCAATAATTAGAATAATGATTATGTTTCACTATCAAGGTCGAAACCGATTTTTTTGAGGAAAATCATGAAATTAACATGCCAAAACATAGTGCACATGGAAGAGGCAACAATTTATCCTGAAGCAAAACCAATCATGAACCAGCTTTTGCCTCTCAAATGTCCCTATACACGATAAAATCACGACAAAAAATTGAACTGATATTTGGTACATATATACGAACATTACACCCTTTTTCTGATAAAATTACATGTGGTGCATTTAAATTAATACAAAACATTGGATTCCTCTCCTCTTCTTCAGTAGTCTCCATAGAAATTGCTGTTAAGTATAATTCTGATGAGTTGGGATATTGTCCTTGTCCAAGAAACGCTTCTGTCGTCTTGACCTGCTTGTTTTTATATGATGAAATAGACTTGATACATAAATTTGGTACATTTTATTAATTAATTTTTTAAATTTCTATATTTCAACTTACTAAAAATTAATTAATATCTAAATAATTTTATCTAACTTATAGAAATTATCATTTAAACACTTCAAATAATACTAATAATTTTATTTTAACTACCATAAATTATCATTTCAACGCTTCAACTAATACTTCATTTTTCATTTAAAGAGAAACAATTAGAAATACAGCTGAAGGAGTAGTACTGCTGCTTGCTTGCAGTTGCAGGATATATATATGGAGTAAGAATTAACATTAATTATCCCCATTTAATCTGTAAATTAATTATTAATAACGGCAGTAATGCTTGTTCTAATAGCCAAGTTAGGGTAACATATTCGAATGAAATTCCACACCAACAGTTTGTAACCGTGAAAAAAAAATAATTGTTGCTGACAGTGTCAAGAATAACTTTTTCATGGGTGTGTCAAATCCCATGAACAGACAATTCAATGAACAGTCTTTGTTATAATAATTATTATTGTTCTTTGTGCATTTTAAAGATTTCAGAAGTTGCTGTGTTGTCTGTTTTTCACTTCTCTTTCAACCTAGTAATATTTTATTGGTAATAAAGATCTTGTAAGATTAATTTATTGGCCAATATGAATATTATATATTATATATAAAACCGTTAGAGATCAACTTGCTCTAAATAATCCTAAAAATAAATTTAATCTTGTTATGTCAGCTCAGAAATTAATTAAAGGCATCAAATCAAGTAATTATTTATCTGAATTATGACTAATTATTTATATGAATTATATATTTTGCATCTAATTTTCTTTTATGATTGTTTCTTCATTAATTAGGCTTGCATGTGAGCTTTCTTTCTAATTTTCATAAATAATTGACATAGATCCTCATCCTAATCAGCTTTAATTTTTCTTTAATTTTGATAAAAAAATATGAATCTTTTTTAAATTAAATACCTAAAAAAAAATAAAAAAAAGGGGGAAAAAAAGAAAACATGAAGAGAAACACATGCATGAAAAGCATACAAGTATCTCATGATTTAGGAGAAAGCATTTGATGCACCTCTTTCCAACTTAAAAGAAAAAAAACATCAACAAGGTTTGATTCTTTTGCTTTCTTTTTCCTTCATGTGTGTGTATATATATATATATATATATATTGAGGTTTAACAAAAAGATAATTTATTTACATTTCTTTGAGATTTGTTATAATTTATTTTTTACCTCTATATTTTCAGAAGTCAGTTAAATATTCTTCATGTTTAATTTTATTAACATTTTCTATTTTTTACTAATTTAACACCCTTTAGGTTTATAATAAAAATATCAAATTAATCTGAGAGGGTATTTAATTAGCGAAAGGAGAAATAATTAATAAAATCAAATCTGAAATAGTTATTAGTTGACTTTGAAAATATAAAAATGGATTAGTATACATATTTGATCAAATTTTTAGGAATGATCGTAATTTATCCTAAAAAAATAAATTTATGATGCATATTTTATGTGAATTAGCCATGCATGCATATCTTAATTATACTATAAATCAAATCAAATTTTATAAAATAATTAATAATTTGATTAAGCAATTATTCTAAAACATCATTGTCCCTCATGTTCCGTGTTGCCTTCTATCCCATGGCACCAGACAACATGTTATTTTTAGATGGTGACCAATATATCGTGGAAAGCGAAACTACCAAAGATTTTATTTATTGCTCATATATAATTTACAATTAAATATTGGCCAGTTAAATTTAAGATTTCACTCTTACAAACCTTTGTGCTCAAGATATCGTCAAAGATCACGAATCCTATCATTCTTACTTTGATTTAATGCATCCAACAACAATCACATGCACTCACTTCAATTAACGAAAATTCCTATTTTCTCGTTAAAATGAAATTATATATATATATAAATCCTGTATAAAACTAATATATTTTACATGAAATCTCAATCATTAATTACAATAGATCTAATTATTAAAATATATAGAAGTTTTTATTTAATATTATCTTATTTAAACTTATATATATATATATGCACGCTCTTCATAAGTAGCACTAATTTGAATATAAAATCTCCCACTATTAAATATTTTCATATAAAATTTAATAAAAATTTATTATCAGGTCAATTTCTAAATTTAAATAGCATAATCTAGTTTAATTCAAACATTTCTCTATTTATTAAAACTCAAATTTAAAATATCGACAAAGATTTTTCATTAATTTAATATTTTTATATACCATAACTTCAATTTAAAATATTATTTAAATGAAAACAACTCTTAGTGATTATATCTTTGCCTACATATATAGGTAGACTTCAATATATATATATAGATATAGTTGTGGAGGGTTATCGCAATTAATAAAAAAAATTATTTTTATAAATCAGAATTTAAATGTTCTAAAATATATTTTAAAATTGCTTTGTTATGGTAAGGAGACATAGATCAGTTCTAGCCTCTTAGGCCTTAGGCTAAAACCTAAATGTTTGAACTGATTTAAAAGTAATATATCTGTCGTTCTATCATCTATGATGATTTGCTTCAAATCATGGAACATCAAAAATTTTAAAAATAATAAGAAATTAGTCTCATTATCAAGTAGCTAAGCTAGCTATTACTGTTACAAGATTCTGAGTTTCTTGTTTTTGTCTCTTCTTTCATTATATTCTTTAACAGCTTGCATGATTATTACAAATCCTGTTCTTAATACATTAGCTTTCAAATAGAAAATTAATCCAATGATGAGTTTTATATGTGGGTTGGTAAAGAAATTATTTTATTGAGTTAGTCCTCGAAAGTTTGATGGTATCAAAAATTCAACCTTATAGTTTAAGTTGTTGCAATTACATCCATTGAGTTTCATCACATGTATCAGTTCATCATCATCATCATTTTAGCTTTTGCATGATTTGATGATAATGGGTTATGATATTTTTGAAGTATTTTTCTTGGGTCTCTTAAGAAAAGGATTAAAGTTTAAATATTTATACGTACATATAAAATTATTTTGAAATGAACTGATATAATTTATTTGCCACATGGAAATAGATGCTCAAAGATCATTGATCATTGCATAAATCATAATGATGAGGTAAATTATGTGATTAAATAAAAGATACGCAATTTGGGGAATTAAAACTCATCATTAGAGAGAAACATTTGAATATAGGAGAAGAGATGATATTTTGTCTGTTATAAAGCTTTAAGCCAATACCTAAATGCAACGTACAATAACAAAAATGATGATAAGCAATGGAGAAATAGAAAAAAAATACATTGATGGTGAGGTCAATTGTCACTAATACATAGTGCCCTTTGCTTTATTAAATTATTGACACTTTGGCTAAAGAAGAAAAAATAAACTTTAGTAGATGGTGTTGTCACCTTATTTGGGTACCTTCATATATGTCCACATAGCTAGGGAATCTACATAAGTTCCTTTCTTTTTATGCTTTCGGTATTCATTAGTCACAAGAATTTTGACTATTTTAAAGTCGAGTCAGATGAACCAACAAAGAAATAAAACTCTTTTAATATTTATTTTCTCTATACATAAAATTTGAACCTAAAACTTTATTTAAGAGAATTCAGAAATAATAAATATTGATATTTACATAAGTTTCTTTGGACTAATCATGCAGGCAAAAGTGATGCTGCCAAATATATTCCACCAACATATATATCTTCCTCTATTTAACAAGATTAATATTAAGTTTAATTTCTTTCATCTTTCTTCCTTTTTTTTTTTAAAAAAAAAAAAGAAGAGCAAAGAAAAGGAAAAAGAAGACAGAAAATAAAAGAAAAAAAGAAAGCTTCCAAAGACATCATTGCCATATGATGCAATTCAACCTTTGAGTCTCTTTATACCTAGTTAAGAACACTAGATCGAGTAGTATCTAAACTTAACAAGGTGGGTTTATTACTTTAAAGTCAATAATTGCTTTAAAGTTTCATTTTATGAGATTTTGGGTATCTAAATCTAGCTTGGTAAGACTGTTTTCCTTGAAGTCAATGTGCTAAACCCAAGAAGAATTCTCCAGGAAGCAAGGAAAAAAAAAGGTTCGAATTATCAATTATGTATAGACATTAAGAGCAACTTGCCAGCTATATATATATATATATAATCACAGCTCAGAAGCAAACAGGTAAAGGACAAAAAAAGAACTGTCATTTTATAATCATTTATTTTTGCTCATATATTACAGTGCAGTAAAAAGTTTCCCCCTGTGTTGTTTGAGGACCAGGGCCAATCATGAAAATTTAATCTTTCTGCAATTCTAAGATGAACCCAATTGAGAAAAACAGTAAATTCAGACTAACATGAGACCTATCTCAACTGGGTTTGTTTCTATTTGATAGAATGCATCGAGTTTTTGGTGGTGGCTAAATTTAACGAATTCTTCTAAGTTATTTACTTGAATTGGTGTCACAAAAAACAAGTTGTAATAAATATTCTTTAATAGTACTCCCATAAGAACGGCTCCTCTAGCCGAAAGCCGGTATCTGCTGCACAAAGCTGCCATGATGGAGAATAATGGAGAAAAGCATTTTTATGATCAACGCCATCAAATAGATCTGGCAGGTCAAACAATGTCTCGTCAGAATCAGCAGAAGTAGTAGCGGTGGTGGTGGAAGGTGAGCTTGTTGATTGTTGTGTACAATCCACAACCAAACTGTTGTTTTCTGCTTGACTCATCTCAGCTTCCAATTCAACTTCAGACTGAGCTATAATTTCGAGGGCATTAGCAGCCTTGGCAGCGGCGGCTTGAATGTCTTTAGGAGAGTTACTAGCCGGACGGGGAAGGTCGTGAGATAGTTGAGGGAAATTGAGATAAGCAGAGTTACCTTTGATGGCTAGAGCAGCTACATCATGAGCTCTGGCTGCCATTTCTGCTGTAGGATAAGTACCAAGCCATATTCTTGATTTCTTTCTTGGTTCTCTGATTTCAGATACCCATTTCCCCCAACTTCGCATTCTTACTCCTCTATATGTTGGGTGTTTTCGATTCTCATTTTTTTCAGAGGACGTGATCTTTTGCTTCTTTCTGGTACTCTCATTAATAGTATTGTGGTCATCTTCCAATTCTTGAATATGAGCTTTTATTGAACTTTTTGGAGCTGAACTACTATGTTCTTCCTTTTTAGAGCATGAAGAAGTGGTGGTGGTGGTGGTGGTGGAGGTGGAAGTGGAGGAGGAAGTGGAGGATGAGGATAAGAAGTTTTCTTGAGCATCAGTCTCAAGGATGATGATATGTTTTTCCATGAGCGGAAGTCTAGCTGAGAAGCTAAAAGAAATGTTGAGTGATTGGCACATAAAATAGAGGGTGGAGTAATAGTAGCTTTAATGATTCTTCCATAAATTTTAATAAAAGAAAAAGAAAAAGAAAAAAAGGGGAAAAATAAAGAAAATAAAATTAAAGAAGTAATATTTGAGGGTCCATGAAATAAAGATTACTATACAGTTCAGCTCAAAAAAAAAAATGTTAACCATGTGGAAATTGAATATATACATATAACAATAATTCAGCTTTTGGGTTTAGCTTCTGATCAATGTTCTTGTAACATTCATTTTGCGAATTGTAACATTCATTTTGTGAACTTGCATCGCCCTATTTTAATGTACATCATGAGCATTCATGGCCAATTTGTACTTCTTCATGTACAAATTATAGCTGGCCCTTTTCCATTTTTAATGTCTATGCAGCTTCGGCCTCATATTTTCATTTTTTTTTAAACCTGATGCATGCATGGTAGGGCATCGATTCTTCCCATGCATGACCATGAATGCTCTGCTAAGACAACTTTTCTTGGGCCTCCTCCATACTCAGAAAATCTACATTGTTTTTGTTTGTTGATGTTGAATCTCTTATTTATGTAGAATCAACTCAAGGTTATCATATATACTTATTTAGCATAATGGCATTTGATGCGGGTAGAATTTGTGGTCAATTCCTACTCCTTTTAAAGCCGTTAACATTAACATATTAACACTGTAATTATTTTATCCAAAAAATAAATAAAAATAAAACTCACATACAAATATTAAAAAAATTATTTATTTATTCTTTCTTTTAATGGCTGTTTTTGTTTGTAAAAAGGAATAAGAAAATAAGAATATGTGTATATTTAGGCTTGTTGATACGTCCTCTTCAATTTGACCCAATAATGTCTCAACATTGTCCCAAAATTCAACAATGAATATTTATGTATAGATTGCCTCAAGTGATTGAGCATCACACATTGAACATTGTATAGTTGTAAATTAAAATAGCTAATATATAATAAAATAAAAATAGAGACCAATTGAAATCTGACCCATGCTTTCTGATGATTTGGAGAATATATTTATATATGTATATAAGCAATAATAGAGCATCAAAATTTAAGTAATTTCAAGTTTAGTCGTAACAAGTGGGTTCTGTTAGAAAGGAAGAAGACAATTGTTGCAACCCATAAACACATGAATTAATAGTGACATACCGAATTTTTTCCCATACATGAACATACAGTCACCGAATCACTGAATTTTTTAGCAATTATACTCTATACATATAAATCTATATATTAACTTTTTTTTAACAAATGAGATTTACTATTCATTTATCATCACTCAGACAATTACTAATTCAGTGAAATTCATAAATATGCTCCTATACACACACCCAACCACAACTAAACGATGTGTGATCACATACATCCCAAATTAATATAAATCTATATTACTTTGAGTAAATATAATACCATAATTTCAACGCTAATCACTAATATCAAAAATTGTAACAGGAATAAGACTAATCAAGGCACAAGGATATACTTTTAATAACATACATCACAATCTTACACATGGCTCACATGGTAGTGGGTCCAAATGACAGAATTTCTAGCCAATAGGGTCAACTATGCAAGCAATTCTTGTTCTTTTTCTCTTCTCTTTACATTTTTATCACCAGTTCTTCAATTTTACAACCTGTACTATAAATCAGTTTGCATATATTATATTTATAAAAGGAAAAAAAAAAAAAAGAAAAAGATCACTGTTCTTTTCTTGTACATGCTTGAGTCCAAAACTTGAGACATAATACTCCTTTTTTTTTAACTTACATGTTAAAACTTATGCATTACATTTCATGCATATTTGTATCTAATATTTTCAATATCTAGCTATTAATTTAAAGTTTAAACTGAGTGGGTTCATAAAGAGAGCAAAACTCTTCCGGTATTTATTTTCTCTAAATATAACTTAAATTTAAAATTTTTTATGAAAGAATTTTTAAACTTTTTGGCACTTAAATTATAATTTTCTCATACATATATATATATATATATAAATGCTTCCCAAAATGTCTCTATGCTTGCTTGATGTGTGTGGAAGATGTTTCAAGTACATAGATCAATAAATTAACCTCTTGCACTTCCTTCTCTTTATTAGCATTGTAACGTAGAACCCAGATAAAAAACTACTTTTTTAACATAAAAGAATAAAAAGAGCAGTCAGCTTTTTCTTCACCAATTAAAGGGATGGGAGATAGGAGAACTGCTGCTAAAACCATCCTACATAAAATGTCATAAGTCTAGGAGCGAGCAATCATGAACATATTGGGACTAACCTTAAGGGGACCAGCTCATGTCCAATATTATTAGTCTATCAGTACTGTCATATCAAGAGTAGAAACGATGGGTGGTCCATTTCTTGCACAGCTTAAATTTCCATTTTAGTTGAACCCTCAACACTTGCCCGCTTCAGTGACTTCATTTTGGGACCTGTGCAGTGTAGTGCATTGTAGTAGTTACTTCAAAATCCATTATCAGAGTTGGTACATAATATATAGAGTGAGGTGATCTATTGTCCCATTCCTCACCAAAATTATAGGAGCTAGCTCTCTCCACACTCTGCAACAACACTTGTTGACATCTGTCTTATCTTTCTTGGAACTTACTGCTCATAAGGGGAAGGGGAAGGGGAAGCGGAAGGGGAAGAGGGTACTTCTGACAATAATGCAATGCCACCAATTCATCTTTCAATTAACATTATCTTCAGTACCCGCCAAAAGTTTACATATGAAAACCTAACTTAGGGCCACACCCCCCACCAAATCCTATATGTTTGTAACAAAACATGGAAGAAAAAAATAGAACTTTTTCTTCCATTGTCCCTTAAATGCATGTTTTAATATTAGTGTAGAAAAGTAAATAAATTAATATATCTAATTAATTTTTTTTTTACGATGAAGAAGTTTGTTCATTTCTTTGTTGAATATAGTTTTTCTAGTGACTGCTTGAGTAACCTATTTTTTTTTAAGCCATCGGTATATGATATTTTATAGGACCCGATTAATTTGGATTCGATCCGGTCAGAGCTCTGAAGAGCGGCAAAGGTTTACTTCAAAAGTTTTAAAATAGTTGTGTGCCTAGAGCTCTAATCCGAGACTTTTAATTAAACTGAAAGAGTCCCTTACCAACTTATTCACACTCTCTTGAATTGAGTAACCTATTTTTCATAAAATAGATGATGAGCTTGATATTATAAAATTGATCAGCAATGTTGCTTGTTTTGATTTTTTTTTTTGAAAAAAAAAACACCTTAATCATTCACTAGGATAAAATGCTAAAAAAATATCAAAATTTAAATATATATCAACTGTAATGTATATTTGAGTTACCGTCTCAACGATAGGCAGCTCATGGCATTATGATAGGTCATAAGAGAATATTTAAGTCCCGCAGTCAAGGAATGCACATAAAAAAATAATCATGGAACCACCGTCAAGATTTAATTGTTAAACTAATAGTCAGTCAGCATGTTACGCAGACTGTAAATAATATATATTTTAAAATTTAATATATAAAATAAAATTAATAATAAGATAAAAATTAAAATAAATAAAATTAAATAATTTTTAAATTAAATTATCAAATTTAACCAAACAATTAGCTAATCATAAACTATGATAAAATATCTTATAAAAATCAATATATTTGGAGACAAATTTAAAATAACTACTGAAAGCAATCATTTTTATAATTATATTGAGGATAACGCGTTGTTTGAGCATGTGATGATACATCATTAGAGAGTTAGAGTTTGAAAAAGAGGAAAAA
>CATIWM010005688.1:0-22382 GCA_949671775.1 Mallotus repandus | reverse complement strand
ATCAGATCTATATCTTCTTAACATTGAAACGTGGAACACATCATGTATCCGAGATAATTCTTGTGGCAGTGCTAACCTGTAAGCCAAAGGACCAACTCGCTCCAATATCTCATAAGGACCAATGTACCTAGGACTTAGTTTTCCTTGCTTGCGAAATCGTATAATGCCCCTCCATGATGATACTTTCAAGAACACTTTTCACACACATCATACTCCATCTCTCTTCTATGCTTATCCACGTAACTCTTTTGTCTATCTTGTGCAGCCTTTAAGCACTTTCTGACTATTTGAATCTTATCCACAGTTTCTTGTATCAATTCAGGACCTTCTAATTGTCGCAACCCTTCCATATCCCAATAAACAGGACTTCTACATTTTCTGCCTTATAAAGCTTCATATGGTGCCATACCAATACTTGAATGATAGTTGTTATTATAAGCAAATTCAATTAATGGTAAGTGCTCATCCCAATTACCTTTAAATTCAAGCATACAAGCTCTCAACATATCTTCTAATGTTTGAATTGTCCTCTCTGATTGTCCATCTGTCTAGGGGTGGAATGTTGTACTGAAATGTAGCTTTGTTCTTAAAGCTCTTTGTAAACTTCTCCAAAAATGAGATGTAAATCGCGGATCTCTGTCTAATACAATTGAAGTTGGCACACCATGTAGTCTTACAATTTCTGACACATATATTCTGGACAATCTATCATCAAAGAAAACTAAATTTGAAGCTTCCTAGCTCAAGTTATGATCAAAACAATCAGACTGAAAAACTAGATCTTAAGAACCTGAATTTTGTATTTTATAAACCCTAACTTAATTCAACAAAAATATTAAAATTACTTACCAAATAAACATCTAAGGCCTTTGAAGATGAAGATTATATTCTGAAAATGATTCTAGACCTTCACTTTTACTTGGTAATTCAACTTTTTTTTTAATATATATATGTAGATGATGATAATGAAGAAGAAGGAGGAGGAGAAGGAAGATAAGGAAGATAAGGATAGTCTTCCTTCCTTCCCTCCTTTAAAGACACGTCTAAACTCTTTTTTTTTAGTAATAATAATAATAATAATAATAATAATAGTCATGACAACAACAAAACCAATTTAAGCCCTTTTATTTTCGTCATTAACCAATTTAAACCCTTAACTTTCTAATTCTTGTTATGGACTTAATATCACACGTATTACATCTATTTCTCATGACTATATGATATGCATGTTATGCAAATAAATAAAAATGTATTATGTGGGCGTTACACAAAACCTTGAAATCCCAAGCTTAAACCCAAAAAAGGAAACTCTAAGCCCAACCCAGGCCTTTTAGGCCCAAAGGCCCAGCCAGCCCTGGTAAAGAGTCGATCGCTTCTTTGAAGAGGCGTCGCTTCTTCAGCCTGGCATTGGTGAGGCGACGCCTCATCAAAGAGGCAACGCTTCTTCTGTGGCCGACCTACTTTACATTAAATGCACATTTTAGCCTCATTGCAAGTAAAAACCCCACCATATCACATCTCTGAGGATTTATACGTGAAAATAAGACTTTGGAGGCAAAAAAATGAGAGAAAATGATGAGAAATGGAAGGTGAAGGTTTGGTATTCATTTTTGGAAAATTGGAAAGGGAAAAGGTAGGAAGCTTAAAGGAGAGTTTTTGGCTGGAAGAAAGGAGGTTGGCATTTTTTTAAGAAAAAAAAAAGAAAAAAAAAGGTTCTTGAGAGAAAACCATAGAAAAATAAGAGGAAAAGAGGAAGAAGAAGTAGAATCTTAAGCTTGAGAGTTGATTTTCTTAAGAAGGAAGACGAAACTCTTGTGTTCAAAGCATCCAAAACAACAAACCAAGCTCTGAGGGCTCAGTTAGGAGCACCAAACGTGTTCAATTAGTGATATTTCTTGATATTTCTTGCTTGTTATTTTACTTTAAATTCATATTTCTTGATATTTCTTGCTTGTTATTGTGTTTGTGTTTATTTGAGATCATATGTGAAACATGGATATGTGATATATTAAGTGTTAAGTTGTAGATTTATGCATCTAGTGTGCTTTTCTTAAGATGTAAGAAACTTGTAATTTTCTGTGTCGCTGCGTCGCCCTTTTGTATAGTGGCGGCCCTAGATCGCCTCCTGATCAGGAGGTGATGCCTTATTGAAGAGACAATCGCCTCCCGGCCAGAGTCTTGCATGAGTCAATTTTTCTTTTAGTATTCCTTTAGTTTATTTTCAGTTTTTAATACGTCTATACTGTATTGTATCTTCAATTTTGCACGCAATTACTATGACATTAGGTTTAATTGAGTATTGATTTGTGTTTAAATAAGCATTTATGTTCATTTGGTAAAAAGTTAATTTAGTTTCTTTGTATATAGTTGTTGTTATTTTATGAAAATGGCTAATCCTTATTTATTGCCGGAACTTTAGGATGATTCTAAATCATCAAATAATTAGTGCATTAATTAGTTCTTGAGAGGTTTTATTCGAATTCATTGTTGTTGTAATTGTATAAAATATTGTAATCCCTAATCTTTTCCTTATTTGTTTTGAATGTATGATTGTAAATTTATTGTTACTATCTGTCATGAATGTTAGGTAATAAGCTCGCAAAAAAGGACTAATGTGCAAACTTAACTTAAACGTAAAATTGGAAATGACTGCAATCCAAACGATAAATAAGGAAATAATAAAATAATCAAAGGTAATAAAATACAAAACACATATGAAGGCTAACCATAAGGTTGGGTGGGCATTCCAAAAGCCCATACCCAGTTTTCGAACTCGATCTCTGATGATGGCTTCTCGAAACCTCTATGGAATCTAGTTGCTGTATAGTGTGTCCCGACTTTTATCCGAGTAGCGACTCCATCTCCAATTTGGGCCAAAGCCCATTTTATATTTCCTAGTAGGCCCTGAGTTTGCACAGTATTGTGGTCGCCAAACACTTGGGCGCGTGACCAACCCTGCCGCCTACACATACATCACGACTCAAGTCTAAAATGTTAACTATTTTAATCCATATATGTATTTTAGTGAAATGAATTTTATCATGTGCATGTAAAAAGTCTAATGTAAAAATACTGATCATCTTTTCTCTTTATCAATTTTTTTTTATCTTTTAACTAATATTGGATGCTTAAAAAGTTATTCACATCCCACAACTATTAATCATTCTCAAAGATGCTTTACAGTGGAAATTTTCGTTTATTTATCTTTTAAATTCCACTTAGATTTACTTTGCATTAATTTAGTATGCATATGTCCAGAAGTAATTTTTTGTGCTTGTGCTTTGTTATGTTTTTCCTCTTAAGTGAAAAGAACTAGCAGGCTAAGATATTATCATCTCGTGTTTCGAGGCCTTTAGAATTCAATCAGTTGTACCCCTCTTTTTATTTATGAGGGGGTTTTTCTTTGGCAACTTGATTATTTTGTGCCTTGTGAATTTTGATTGGAATTAAACTAGGAAATGCATGTGAATTATGGTTGCCTTTTTTTTATTAATGTCCTTTTATAAACCTTAGGGTTGTGATTGTTGTGAGCTGACTTTAATTTGAAACGTCGTCTGGTTTAGATTACCATAACTTGTCCTTGTAACTTTTCTTTCCTGATATCTTGCTAGTAACCTTTTTGCTACACTTCATATAACTCATATATAACTAAGTTTTATATTTGAGTTTGCTTTTTGCAAAATGACTAAGCTAGAACTGAAGTTTGGGCTATATTTATGTTGACAAAATCCACAAAGGTTTTTAATTATTATACAATTTTCATAATATTTCTTCTTTGTTAGTGGTTGATTTTAAGCTTAAGTGTTTGATTTTTCAGGATTTGACGAGTGTGAGGAAAATTGATGTGAGATTGACATGAAGAATCTGTATCATTGACATGGACTGAAGATGGTTAAATCTTACTCTAATTTGTGGTAATGCTTCCTTGTAGTGTTCTTTCTAAGTATCAACTGATGCAATCTTTTTTGTTTTTCCCTTGATTGCTATGTCTTCACCTTTATCTCCTTGCCCTTTTTTTTAACTTTTGTCAATATATCTTGCAAATGCTGAGCTATTGTTATCTCGTCTTTTTGGGCCTTTATAATCCAATTAGTTGTATCCAAGTAGTAATCATGAGGGAGTTTTCTTTGGCAATTTGATTGATTAATTAGTGATTTTTATCTTTTTAAATTTTGATTGGAATTAAACAATAAACTAGATGTGAGTTGTTGTCATTTTTTTTGGGTTAGGGTCCTCTTATAAACCTTAGGGCGTTGGTTGGTATTAGCTTAATTTATTTGGCAACATCTTGGTTAGATTATTGAAATCCTTGCAATTTTCTTTTTCTAATATCTATAGTCTTTTGTTTTCTAATGATAAGGTTGTTTCTTTTTGTTGCACTTATTATAACATATATATAACTAAATTTTATGTTTGAGTTTGTTCTTTGAAAAATAACTAAGCTATAACTTGAACTTAGTTTGTGCTTGTGAGGATAATATTCACAAAGGGTTTTAATTATTATAAAGTTTGTCATTATAGCTCTTTTTAGTTAGTGGTTTATCTTTATGTATTATTAAAACTCAAATTTCTTCCCCTTGTTTAATGTCTTATGTAAATATAAGAAAAGAACTATTTTTGAGGGTACATGCGGTCTCATGGGCAAGCAGCAATGTTAACAAGTTTAGTTCTTAGGTTTTAGGAGTTAGCGTTAAACTATTAGGGTTTAGGGTTTACCATTTATGGTTTAGATATAGGGTCTACTGTCTAGGATCTAAGGTCTAGAAAGTAGACTATAAGAGCCCTAGGGTCTAATGTTTAGGTTGTAGGGTTACAGTTTAGGATTTATATCTATTTTTTTGTATTTGTTCCTATTATTTGCGATTTCACGCATATTGCAATGTTGATATCTTATGATTTTCATCTGACATCTGAGGATGAGGATGAATGGTTTTAGGAGCTTTTTTATACTATTCTCTGAAGGAATTGATTCATGTTCTACATATGAGATGTTGGATCATTTTCAATTTTTTTGTTTGTTCTTTTGTAATATTGTTTTCTTTATTTATTTGTATTGATTTTTTAGATTGGTTTTGTTCCTCCGTCAACAAATCTTTGAATTAAATGATTTACTTTGTCAATCTATGAATGATTTTAGTTGAGATAATTATGAATGAGTCCAATTCTTTGGATTTTCAAGATTCTAAGTTTTGCATTGAATTAGCTTGGAAGTGCTTTATTATTTTTTTCCTTTTAAATAAAAAGAATTATAGGAGGCTGAGATATTCTTTTCGTGTCTTTTAGGGCCCTAGAATCTGATTAGCTGCATTCTTAGTTATAATTATGAGGAAGGTTTTCTTTGGCAACTTGATTATTTAATGCCTTTTGAATTTTGATCAGAATTAAACTAGGAACTGCATGTAAATTGTGGGTTTTTTTTTTGGCAAGGTCCTCTTATAAACCTTAGGGTTGCGATTGTTATGAGCTTACTTTAATTGGTGGCGAATCTGGTTTGGATTACTATAACTTTTCACTACAATTTTTATTTCCTGATGTCTTGGTAGTCTCAAACAACTACCATATTCATCTAATAAGGCTTCAAGAATGATATTTATCGATTCTCTAGTTTGGAACAAATCTGCAAGAAAGGAAAATCAGTGAAAGGATTCACTGGGTGGGGTCTCGGCAAACCGACTGAGATGATCAAGTTAGTAGAGTAAGACCGTTAAAAGAGGAAGGAAGGATTATGGAGATAGGGTTTTCTTGGCTTTTTAGCTGCTTGTCTTGTTCCTTACATCCTTACTCTTTGTAACTAGAGAAAGCTTAGTTGGCGTTGTACTGTTCACATGGCTATGTCTCTCTTTTGCTGCAGTGTTGAGTGTCGTATTGGGCGTGGCTAACTTAGAGTAACTATACCATTGCAGTCTCATGCACGCTCTCCCTATTGGTCGGGCATGGCCTCGATGCTTACCTCACTGTTTTGTACTACATATCGACTGTTCCTGACGTAGGTGACCAACCATTTAGTATTCCACCCTTTTGTTGACACCTCCAGATAGCTTTCCATTTGAAAATCATTAAAAAGTTGAGAAACTTTCATTCGAATTGTTTGTATGTGTATAAGTCAACTGTATATGCGACTTGGAAGTATTCTTGGTCATGAGATTAAGAATCTGTAAGCATCCAAATCCATTTCTTTCATTATCTTAACGTCTTTCTATGTTGTAAAACATAACAAACAACTAAGAAATTGGTGATCAATTATGTCAAATTTAAAAGTTATGCCACCAAACATATGACACATGAGATGAATAATTATAAATTTCCATACAATACCTTGTAGCAGCCATATCTCTATTACCTCCGTCTTTAATCTCACCTACCATTTTGGAAGTTTAAATTTTTATTAATTAGTGTTAATGTCAATTTCTTTTTAGGGATAACAATAATTTAAGACCTATAACTTGTACCCATTTTTCAAATAAGGCCTATATGTTCAATTTTTTACAATTGACTCCATTAAGAATTAAAAAATTTAACCGTCAGACCTAGACTATTATATCTGATGGAACTTGCATATGTGGCAAATTTGATGCACACGTGGCTACTTAGTCAGTTCTTCTTCATCCATGTAGGACTGCTATGTAACTACTTAAGGTCTATAGGGTTGGGATGGCAGGAAAAATCCCACTTATGTCTTCTTATCCTTTAGCTCTATTACCATGCTTAAACAGAACTGAAACACTGGTGAAGATGGACAGAGTTTGTGATTGCGGTAGGAGGCTTGTGGTAAGGACGTCATGGACAAGTATAAATCCTGGAAAAAGATTCATTGCATGCAACAGGAACTTCATAAGATCTTCTTCTTCTATAAAGCTTGTGACTTTTGCATCTTTCTTCCTTCTAAAATTAGGGATTTGTGAATTGCAGGGGGATGATGGATGCAAGTGATTCTTTTAGATAGATCCACCTATGTGTCAGAGATCTACGCAAATCATTCCAGGATTATTGAGAAGGATTAATGAGAAAGAAAATGAAAATAAGAAGTTAAGGGGAAGAAACAAGAAGCTGATGATGATGTGTGTTGTTTCTTGGCTTATCATAATTATATTGTTGTGTTGTTAGTCATTATATGATAAAGCCAAAGCATGTTGTTGTTGGAAAGTGACAGTATGTGGGGTTTTGGTTTTTTTTTTTGGCGTAAGAACCTTTTTGTTAAAGTGGATGTAATGAAGTGAAATTATAAATTTCACATGGTTCTGTTGTACTATAAAATGGATGTAGGTTTGTAGAAGTAAAATGAAGTTGGAATTTTATGAATTGAGAGTGTCAACCTTTGTTTCTAGAAGTAAAAAGAAGTACAATTGCAGTTTTTAATTCAGAGATGTATGTCTTAAGTAAAAGCACACAACATCCCATTAACAACAATTGAACATCTGTAAATGTAACAAGGAGCACAAATTTGTTTAAAATAATCTTTGTTCTCATCCATTAGGCTCTAAACCAATGAGAAATACATATCAGTCACTAATATGAAAAGAACAAACATTCAAAAAATTCACACCTCTATTGAAAAGCATAACATCAAGGCAAATATCATTGAAAGCTTTTAGTAACAAAATATGTATGTTTTTACAATGAAAGTGTTTCGCACCAAAATGATTTTGATATATCAAAATCTACCTTTTGCCATTGAACAATATCCACAAATGTTGGTCCATCAAAATCAAACATTGCCAACTTCTTATGCAAAAAGTACCTAACACATTTTCAGTATGCTTCGAACACAAAAAGAACCCCAAAAAACTGACAAAGTAGATATAAAAAAGGTTTAGAAAACAACTGGACATTAGACTTTTCCTGTTGATTTGCAACTGATTCTTGTGTGGACATAAACTGTTGTGAAACATTAATTGGTAGAGAAACATCATTTGGATTAAAAGCAGATGGTTGAGTTGATTCAGAACACATTTTCATTTGCTGGATAGCGTTGCGCGTGGTAACAAATCTGGCCCTCCATACCATTGTTGGAGTACTACTAAAATGATTCCAATTTCCATAACTTATGTGATGCTTATTTCTCATCCCAGGCTAATCAAATTATAATTAAAACCAATTTAGAGCATATTTAATATTATATATTGGTTGAATAAACAATGCAAAAAAAAAAAACCAACACCATGTGGTTTCCTCTTTCCCATGAAGAGTTTGTCAATGGAGTTGTACAAATTCAAACTTACTTTCCTCTTTCCCATTCCTGAATTTAGACTTGGATGCTCTCTGTTTTGATTAGTACCACTTGGATTATGCTTATTTTTTTAAAGCACGATTCCTCTTAATCTCAATTTCCTTGTAAACGATTCATTTGCCTACTTCACTTTGCTTCTGGTTGTCACTTGTACCTGACTATATTCAAGCATCTTTGCTTTCTCTTGACTTCTTGTTCTCACATCTTCATGACTGCGTGAAGCAATTGGTTGTTGTTTCTTTACTTGCGGTCCTTTGTGTTTAGCCTTCCCTTTATCAACCATACTAGTTTGATCATTAAGTGGTTGTTCAGTACTAGCTATCTTCCTCCTTACTTGCAAACAAAGAAAAAAAAAGAAACTCATACTACAATTTGAGTTTATAACAAAGAAACCATATAAACCAAGCAATGATTTTTTATATCCAAATCAGACATGCATTTTTGGTGGTCTTTCTCCTTTTTTTTTTTTTTCAGTTGTTCTATTTTAACTTGTTTCCTCATAACACAATTGGACTTGTTATGACATTTGCCAAAACAGTAATGGCATGTCATAATCCTTCCCCTTCGAATCAACCTACCGTTACTTCTAATCTCTGTCTCTTCCTTCCTTCTATTTTTTTTTTGGTCTTCTAAGGAGTTTCTTAAATTATGGAGGCTTGGTTTATGACTCCAAGCTTGCAGGCCATAAGGACTCCCCATTCAAAGGTGCCATCATGAACTAATAAGCCTTTAAGTATCTCTCCTTCGAGTACCACTCTGCAATGTAATCTTTAGGTTAATTCCCACAGTCTTAAATGGTAGAAATTGCATGGCAGCATGGAATTCCAGATAGATTCCATGCTCTATAGGCACAAGTCATTTTCTCAAGATTAACTACATATGTTTCATTGTAATGCCTTATCTCATAACCCTGTGCACTATTCCAAAGAATATTGCACTTCTAACTTTCCTCTTTATATTCATGTAATTTTTTCCTAATTCTTGGACCTAACTCACCAATCCATTTATCACATAAGTCCCTATTTTTATGAAGTCTTTTCATTACTAACTGCCTTATATCATTTAAACATATGGAAATGTTTTTAAACCTTGCAGGCATAATTCTCCTATTAAAAGCCTCATAAAGATTATTTTCTGTCAACTCACATGTAGTTTGTGTCTAAAAAAAAGCTCGACACCAAAATTTTGGATTTTTTTGCATCAGTGAATCATGGGCATCTTGCAAAATGCTTGCTAAATCCTCCATTCTTTGCTTGAATTGAGCTTCATTTGATGCTTTCACACAGGACCAAAAGTGTTTTTCGAAGTCTATTCCTCTGAAATTCTTTTTCCAATTGGACAGCAAATGTCTAGCACACCATGTAGTTTCTGCATCAGGAAACAGCTCAAACAGAGCAGGCATCAATCCCTGTATAGATGAAAGTGCCCGTTCACTGTTAATAATAACTATTTATGTATACATATGTAAAGGGAAAAAATTCATTACAATTGTACCTTTTGTTGATCAGATACAAAAGTCCATCCTCCACCCCCACATATGTCAAGGTCCATTTACAGCCTCTCCATGAACCATATCTAATTATCTTTGTTCTCGACTGTCACCACTCCCCAAACCAATGGAAATATTTGATTGTTTCCATCTCTTCCTATTGCTGAAAGAACTTCCCCTTTCACAACTTCTTTTAAAAATGCACCATCAACTGCAATAACTCTTCTACAACCAGCCAAGAAACCTCTTTTACAAGCTTTGAAGGATATATATATCCTCTTGAATGTGTCATCTTAATTTGTTTCTAGTATTGTTGTGTTGTCCGGATCTGATCTTCATATCTCCGTTACATATCTCCAAAGCTTTGCAAATTCCTCTACTGTATTGCCTTTTAACTTCTCAAATATGATAGAATTTGTTCTCCATAGTTGCACTAAATTAACTTCGAGCTTCATCTCCTTCTTCACCAACATTTGTCATTTGTAACTTAACCAGTTTCATATTTGGAATTGTATCGAACTTTTGTATTAGATAATCTACTAACTTCTTATGTGTTAGTCTCATGATCTTGTTAACCAAATTGCACTTATAATCACTATTCAAAGCAATTACTTGAAACACTCTAGTTTTCATGTCTTTTGATGCTGAAATTACCACGGACATTGAGGTTTCTTACATCTAGCTCTAACATATCGCTTATTATTCTTAGTATATTTCAAGTCATACCTCTCCATTATTGAATATCGACTTAAGGCATCATTGAATTGCTCTGGGCCTTCAAATGTCATCCACACAACAAAAATAACTCTACTATTGTTAGGATTATAGGGAGGGAACTTGGGCATCCTCCTCCCCTCAGTGACACCCTTATCCTCATCAGCGTCAACCCAACTGTATTCATCAAAATCAACATATTCTATTTCATAGCCTTCCTCTACATTTACATCAGCTTAAGCCTCCTTTTGTTTTCCCTTATTGCCATGTTCGTCTCCTTGCAAGTTTGCCCCTTTCAAAGGCCTACTAATTCCTTTTGCAGCTTGTTTTAAGTTTGCCCTCACCTTTTACAACTCCATATCATCAACATCAGATAAAAACTACTCATTCACTTCATTGTATTCTTCATATTCCTCATCAACATCTTCTTTTATTATATATTCATCTACACCAACATTATAAGTATCCTGTCCCATTACACCCCTCACCACTAACATCTACATCCAGCAAACCATCCAAAAATTCATTAACTATACCTCTACCAACATGGGATGAGCCACCAGCACTAGATTGACCTACCTCCCTATTGTCTTTATTAATGCCACAACCACTTGAACCCTTCCCATATTTAACACCTACAATCCCACTAATGCCATTGCCATCACTCTCAACCATAACATACAAATCCACTTTCTTTTTATCATTTAAAATGCTCAATAGCAAACATGTGGATGCATCATCATGCACTTGTTGTAACTCACCATTTGCTAAATAAAAAAAAGTCCAATCTTTCCTGTCTCATGTAATTGTTCTTTAGCATAGTCTTGCAAACACCAAAATCCCAATCTGTCAGGATCTATTTCTTGACTACTTATAGCCCCACCAATGTACACATTACCCGCAAGCTTTCCCACATAATGCCAAACTATCAATCTTCTGCCACTACAACTACACTAGACAACAAAATTTCCAAAATAAAAAGCACAAAAGCACAAAAGTCACAAAAAAAAAAGCCAAACCAAAAAGCTTTCCCCCATTATACATGTCAGCAAACTTTCATCTATGATTTCTTTATTACATAGGATCTAACCTTTTACATATTTAATTAACCTATCTGTAACTTCTAAACATATTTTATTAAACAATAAATTGGTATTTAATTACTTATTAAAAAAATATCTTACTTTTCTATTAGTTTAGTTTAATATAAGAAAAGCTTGGGGATGAGAAACTCATACCTTGTTCCACTAACATGCACTTTCTTTATAATTGAGCTTCAACCATAAGAACAACAATATGTGGAGATGATATTTGATTCAGTTTGAATAGATTTTTTTTTTTTTAGTTTTAGAACAAAAGGGATTATACTCATTAGTAAACCTTAAGCTTGATTGTATTCCTAAAACGGTAACAGGTGGGCTATTTCCCTCCCAAAGCTAAAACCCTCACAAATTTAGTTAGTGCAATCCAATGTGTCACAATTAGGATTCATCTGACATGGCGTTCATGTATGAACGAAGAGGAACTGACTAAGCAGCCACGTGTGCATCAAATTTGCTACACATGCAAGTTCCGTCAGATATAAGGTCTAACGATTAAATTTTTTAATTCTTAATAAAGTCAATTGTAAAAAATTGAACATATTGGCCTTATTTGAAAAATGGGTTCAAGTTATAGGCTTTAAATTGTTGATATCCCTTCTTTTTATATAATTACACAAGCAAGATCGGCTAATGACAATGGGAAGGGAGAAAATAATCAAGACACGACGAGAGTTCCTGGTTACCTAGCCCCTGGATTTCTTGTAACCACTAGATTTCTTGTTTTATTGTGGGTAAAGGCTCGCTATCTCTGGAAGCATGAGATTAATCGCAAGCCAGGGCTGGGAAGGGCAGGAATTAAATCAGAGAGGGAGATAACATCCATAACTCTGACAAAGCTTTGTCATTCTTGAGCAGAGTAGGAAGCATTCTTGAGAAATTTGCTTTACACTCCCACCAAATTGCTCTTGGCAGCATTTGTTTAGCCAAAGCTTTTCGATTGCGGGGTGGTCAGTGAGGACAATACTGTGACGTCTCAAAAAGCAGACAGGTACCTTGCAGAGAGAGCAAGTTTGCTGCGAACAGGCAGGACATCATTTGCAAGGGGTGTGGGATTGGAGTCCAAAGACAAAAATGAAAGAGACCAAGCCCCTGAATTTTTTAGGTTCTTTAATTGAAGGACTCATCCTAACTAGAGTTGCCCACCAAAGTGGTGGTCAAGAAGCTTCAGGCACTCTGATTGAGCTGCAGTTTTCTTGAATTGTTTCTTGAAAGTTGTCCAAGAAATTTGCCATTCATTGAGATTATAAGACAGCATGCATTGGCATGATGTTATCAGAACACACATTTGGGATTTGTAATTATTCAAAATCCAAATTATGAACTTTGCTAGTTGCCTGTGATAAAGTTGTGGTTCTATGCGTTGCAGTAATTTTGCTAACATGAGTATTGAAACTCTGCTGGTATGAGCATCAGTACTTCATCCTAAACTTAATTATAGTTGCCATAATCACATATTTATTATTTGGTAATTATGTTGTAGAGTTCAGGAACCTTATTGATAATACAGATAACGAATAATACTTTATCACATAATATAAAAGATCATAAATTTGACATGCGTATACAAAAATATGCTAGGAATAGACAAGAAACTATGCTTTAGAATCTAAAACAACATTCGAATGTATTCTGGATAGGAAAGAACTGGTCCTTTGTATGGGTCATCCCAAGAGGCAAGAAACACCTAACCAAATGAAAATGTCTTTGAAAACTTCTATAACACTTCTAAGACCCAAACTTTTATAACATTTCTGACCTTTTTTTTACAATAAGACGGTGAAAAATCCACAATATCTTACATAACATTTACATGGCGAGAGCAAGAAAAAGAACAAAAATCTTATTATAAAAAAAAAACTGTTAACTGTTTAACAGGATCAATATGTCTCCGGCGTTCATGGATCTGATCGAGCATTCAGCACTAAGCAAAACGAAAAATCACAAAACAAGAGAAACCTGTAAAGAGTTTATGAAAGCAACATCAACTATAACATCTCCTGTATGTATATATTGTATAGCCTGTGGGCGTCTACCTTCAAAGAAAAACGAGCTTAAGATTTACAATCGCTAAAAATGCAGCCCAAGCCAAACAAGGCTTAACCAAATCTCCAGCGATGGGATTCACCTCTTTAAACTGGCGAGAGCACCCAACAAAGGCTCCAAACATGGCCAAGCACACAACCAAACCAACCCAAGCAGCCCCCATCCCAAATACGATCGGATCCCAAATCAAACTCAAACCAAGCTGAGCCAAGTAAAGAGAAAGAGCAGCTGGTCTTTTATGAAACCCTCCTTCAGCCCAAACAAGCCAAGCAGAGAGACCCATCAAGAAACTGGAAGCCAAACATGCAAAATGCAGAGCCCAAACAGGCGGGAACCAGAAAGGTTTGGAGGCAACAGCACCGTAGCCATTAGTAGAGCCAAAGAAATAGATGTTGAAGAGGGTTAAAGAAAGAGGTAAAGAAACAGCTACAGCCAATGATCTGATACCACGTTTGGCCATCGCCATTCTCTTGTCCCGCCTACTAGAAGTTCTCATGTTTGCGTTATTATTATTATTATTATTAGTATCTTGAGCAGTGATACGGTGTTTGATGTTTTGAGAATCCATTGAAGATGATATTTGAGAAGAGAGGAAATGAATTGTGTGTGTGTTGCGGAGGTTTTTCAGGGGGAGGGGGGAGGGGGTGCGTTTAAAGAAGAAGAAGAGAGCGCGTTTTACTCTTCGGTGGTGTGTTTGGTGGGTGGGGGAAATGGGCGACACGTGGGCGGAGAACATGGACAAGCAAATGCACAACGTAGATGGGAGTTAATACGTGGGTGGCTTACAGCGATAGCAATAATGCGACTAATCTTCTGATAAATAAATGTTAAAAGATAGAGTTCGAGATTGTTGTTTTATTATTGACATTGGACAGATGTAGTGTGGAGTTTTAGTTCAAATGGATAAGCTCCGCCTTTTCCTTTTGCTTTTCCTTTCTCTCTTTTGAGAAGTTTTGATCACCTCGACTCGAGTGTTAACAAATTGCCGACTTGTCTCCAACTAGAAGTGTACGATAATACTTTGGCTAAAATTGAATTAAATATACAGCTAAGTGGAGCAGTTGAATAATAATTTTACTGATATTTTAAGATATAAAATTTAAATTTTATATTTTTTAACTTAAAAATGAAATAATCCCCCTCCAAACTTGACCTAATGGTCAGAATGTTAAGTGACATAAAACGGGATTCATATTGGAGACCCACTACTTCTCTCTCTCAAACTTTAGTTAAAAAAAATAAAAAATAAAATAAAATATTATATTATTTTTATTTTGTGTAAATTTACTTTCGAATTTCTCCTTATTATTTCCTTTCCAACTTGCACTTGGCAAAGAGAAGTGTAAGAATTATTTTTGATATATATTTTTTTATTTTTAGAAATTCATTTCCTATACTTTTAAAATACTTGATAAAATTTTAAATTTAATTTATTTTCAGAAAAAATTATTAAATTGAAATTTGATGAAAAATATATATATTTTTCTAAATGAAGAGATTTACACACTAAAAAGACACTATGACAAATTATTTAAAAATTTTATTTTTAAATATAAATTACAATTCAATTAAAATTTTAACAACCTTATCATTTGACTATATTTCGAGCAATTAAAATTTTAAATTAAGAAGGATAAATTAATATAATATTTGCAATATGAATAATAGTTTTCTTTTAATTTTTTAAAAAGTATAAAAAAGAATTAGCCGACATTAATTTTAGCCCGAGCTACAACTTCAACTGAAAAATTAAAGAAAAATTTCAGATCAAAAGCCTCACAGTCTAACTGAAAATAGTTGTTGATACTTGTTTCTTAGCACATCAACTGTAATTCTTCTTCTCATCATCATCAATCGCACCATCTTCACCCAAGGCAATGGCTCTTAAATCAGGGAGGAAGGTGAAGCTGTCGCCGTCGGCAAGGCCGAAAGCTTCTGCCTTCAATTTTTTTAAAAATCCACAAATACCCTTCGCTTTCGCTTTACTTTTCATGGACGCCCTCCTCGTTGCTCTTATCATCGCCTACGTTCCCTGTAAGATCAACAATTCTATTTAAATAAAAGCATTCTGATAAAAATTCAGTTTTTTTAATTATTTGTATTTTGATTTATTTATTTTTTTTCTGTAAATTTTCAGATACAAAGATTGATTGGGACGCTTATATCTCACAGGTGCTGCATTGTGCTGAAAGCCCTTCAAAATTTATCATATTCTTGTTATGGTTTGATTTGTGCTAGACTTTACAGTGGAGGAACTGATTTTACTCTATGCTTTTAATGGTTTTAAAAGAAAGGGATAATGTGAATTGGCCTGATTAACTAGCAGGTAACAGGGTTTCTTCAAGGAGAAAGGGACTACAGCAAGTTGAAAGGTGATACTGGGCCATTGGTATACCCAGCTGGGTTTCTTTACGTGTACTCTGCCATCCAATATGTTACAGGAGGAGATGTTTATCCAGCTCAGGTAATCTAAAGTTGTTACTCTTATATTTTGTTTTTTTGAGAAATTGGTGTTTTGAGGACATTTCACAGAAGTTTATGCTTGATTATAAGTATAGACTTTACTCAATGCATCTTTGACTGGATGTTTTTTTGGTCTACTCTACTTTATCAATTCAGATTAGCATTTCTCTGTCTCTTTTGTCACCCACATTTTTTTTGGGGGGGTGAGGAATGCTAGCCTGCTTTATGATTGTTCCTTGTAGTTTTTTTATTTTAATTTTTAAAATATTTTTATAATTTTTTTTATACTAAATTATGAAGTAATGATTTCTTCTTGCTCCATGGTTCCAGATCTGCTTTGGGTTGTTATACATCATTAATCTGGCTATCATCTTATTCGTCTACATCAAGACTGATACGGTACGACAATTTCTACTTGTTTAGTGGAAAGTGCCTTGTGTTTATATGAATAGTAGCATACTTATTGCTTGATGATCAAATTATTAAATTTAAAATCTAACTTGGTTGGCAAATATGTCTAGTCTGACTAGAGTTTATGCCTTTGACTAGATTCCTGATGTGGACTTAGTACAATGGGGGATGTCTAGTTACCAACTGGTAATGGCACTTTTCAGTAATGCCTAAAAAGTAAAAAAAAAATAATGCAGGATTCATAATTTTGTTTCATCTTAGTCAATTTAGAGAATCTGTTTTGGTGGTATTTTGATCTGCCAGTCTTCATGCTTTGTGATGAATTATTGTGAATGTCTGGTACTAGATAACTAAGGAACATTGATCTGTGGACGGTGTTAAGCTAGGAACAATTTTGCAGTGAAGAACTAGGAACTGAGAGACAAAAAGGTGAGTGAGAGATGTAGATAGGTAGGTGACTACCAGTGGGTTTGCATTTTAGAAAGGCTTTGATGCTCATGGAGTGTGCTGTATGTTGTGGGATTCTTTGCCTTGATATTGATACAATTTTGTTTTTCATGAATTAATTTTCAGCTTCCATGGTGGGCTCTTATCTTGCTCTGTTTCTCAAAAAGAGTGCACTCAATCTTTGTGCTACGCCTCTTTAATGACTGTTTTGCAATGACTCTTCTCCATGCTGCTTTGGCTTTACTTCTTTACCAACAGTGGCATCTTGGGCTAATTCTTTTCAGGTAACATTTCCATTCTTAATTCCTACTGCAAGGTTTCTCTATTAAATGAAGTTGGTGTAAATTTCTTCTTCTTTTGTACAGCGGGGCTGTTTCAATAAAGATGAATGTGCTTCTCTATGCTCCCTCCTTATTACTTCTTATGTTGAAGGTACATAAACATCCGATTACTTAAATTTCTTGGGCTTTGCTCCTTAGTTGTGTATAAGAGCACTCAAGACAGTATTCCCTTTCTTGCAAACATTTTGTTTGGCAGGCTATGGATATTTCTGGGGTGATATTGGCTTTAGCTGGTGCAGCACTAGTGCAGGTGTTTATTGGTTTTTCCTCTGATACTACTTCTCTACACAGGCATAGAGTGGATGTTAAATTCATGCATACAGAATTATGTAAAGAAACTTACAAAGTGTTTTGTTATTGTCAAAAGCAAAATAACCATATTTTCTAATATCTTCCTTCATGTGGTTAGGTGAGTTGGACTAGTAATGCAATTGATGCTGTGAAGAGGGCATCACCTTACCAATAGTTCATTTATATCCACATGTTTGGTGGATGGTTCTACAGATTCTTTTGGGGCTGCCCTTTCTAGTCTCCTATCCAATTGCATATATTTCGAGAGCATTCAACCTTGGGCGTGTCTTCATCCACTTTTGGTACTTAATATTTGACTCTGGTGCAAAAGATTCTTGAATTCCTTTCATGTTCACTTAGATTAATCTGATTATTTAGTTATACTAGTAAACATGGTAACTGTGCATTTGCTTTATGTTGACTGCTTCAAATCACAGAGGTAACCAATAAAGCTCATTTTTCCTTGAAGTTGTTTTTACGTATGTGCTCAAGAATCTTGGCTTTTTGACATACTTCTAAGGAGATGAATAAAATTGTAAAATTTGTAATCCAGCCTGGAGAACATAGTTGGGAAACTATGAATATGATTAAAGGGAATTCTTGTATGGATAACACTGTGCTTTTGTATTCATACTGAGTTATCTTACAATTTATTTCATTGATTTCCAAGATCTGGTCTCATATTCTGGAGAGGCTAAATTTGGATCATATGGTAGTCATGTGAAAATGCATGTTTTTTGCTCATCATTTTTAGACAGTCAAGAACTTTGGTCTTCGTTTTTTGATACCTCAAAATTGAGAGAGATAAGAGGAAGGAGGGAGCAGCTGATATTTATCCTGCTGTAGCATTTTAGTAAATTCAGGCATTAGAACCTCCTCTGGAAGCTAATGATCAAGAAAGGAACCTTTGGTCTGTAGCATACCAACAACAACAGACATGGATCTTAGATTCTTAGAGTTTGCTGAAGCTGTGGGGTATAAAATAGTTGTGGATAAAATGCAAGGTGGTTTTTTTTTTGGAGTCCTTTTCAAGTGAAAAAATGCACTTTTTACCAACGTATATCATGTCACCAAAATGCATTGTAGCCAAATATTGTAGTTATGGCATTTGTTTGAACATGCGCTGGCAATTCAATGTTCTTTTTCAGTTAAGATTTTGTACAATATCTTGATATGACTGGCTTTGCTGACATATTATTTTCATTTTTTTCCCTTCAGGTCTGTTAACTTCAAGTTCATTCCAGAACCCATTTTTGTATCAAAGCAATTTGCTGTCGCCTTGCTGCTTGCTCACCTTGGATTGCTTGCTGCTTTTGCCCATTATAAGTGGTGCAAGTAAGTGATTTATTCCATCATTTGAAGTATGAATTGGAATTTATGGTAAAGAGGTTCTCAATTTTACGATTTGTTGCATTTTCTGATGACTAATGAATATTTAGTGAGAAGGTAAGAAGATGTAAAGTGTGTTGCTAATCTTCTGCACTGTGTTTTACCTTTGGAATGCTCACCATGTACTCGATAATGGCATATGCTATTTTGTTTTTAGGTTATTATCTAGTATGTGCCTGCAGGAGATCAATTCCAACTAACAATAATACTATGTTTGGCAATTTAGGAAAGGGAGAGAAAGAAAATAGAGAGGAAAATAAATTTATTATCTTTTTTTTTTTTTTTATTTGAGAGCTAAAATATATGTGATATATTTACTATCAGATCCCTATACTAAAAAGCAATATGGTAGATGTTAGAATAAATAAGGTAAAAATAGTAAAACTAGTTATTAAAGTACACTTTTTACCCGTTCTCTTCCATTTTCTCCCTATTTGGAGAGACATAGTTGAGAGGAAATAAAATGAACTTTCCTTTCTCCTTTCATTTTCCCTCCTATTCCCAAACAAGAAAAAACAACTTTGCTTCCATATCTTCCCTAGGTATTTTCTATACTCCCTCGTTTTCCTCAATTCCAAACATAGGGTAAAGGTTGGCATTAGAACCGTTTATGGAAGACTATTTTTACATATCTTTTATAAAGGATGCAAATTTTAGCTATTATATTTATGCTTCTGTTTATGAAATCTATAATTCCATATATTCTGGATGAATATTTGTGTTTGCTAAGATTATTGGCACTACTCTAGCAACTTGCTCCAGGAAGCCTCATGCCCTCAAATATCTGGCTTTGCTTGAAATTTTTAACTTAATATTTTTGTTTACTTGCAGGCATGAAGGAGGGGTTTTTAACTTTTTGCGTTCAAGAATTGTATCTATTTGGCGTTCATCTTCTCATACAAGTATCAGTGGTTTACCCGTTAAGATTCTCAAGAAAGATCGTGAGTTTGATTATATTGGTTTATTAGTGTGACCAATATCTTATTTCTTGACTGTTTATTCTATTTATTGTGCTGCTGTCTCCTTCATTTTATCATTTATCTTTGCTCTATTATTTTTTTTTCCTTGTTTATCTGTTTGTATACTGAATCTTGGTCAGATTGATTTAGATATTGTGACAACTGTGTTTGTTGGGAACTTCATTGGGATTATATGTGCCCGCTCACTGCACTATCAATTCTACTCATGGTAAGATCTACGAACACAATTCTTGTTTATGCTTGTGTATATCTTTGTTTAACCTCCTGCTCCCTTCTCATATGTTGTTCTGAGAGCGCTTTCAACATATCCCATTTGAAGTTCCCTTTTAATCTTATGAACATCTGGTACTGCAGGTACTTCTATAGTTTACCTTATCTATTGTGGAAAACAAGTTTCCCTACATTGCTACGGTATCTTTTCCACTTTGCTACCCCATTTGATGATATAATCCATCAATGACCGCATAACATTTTCTTGTGATAACGATAGGAATAAAATATTTTTTCCAATGTGGTGTGTTGTTGTGCAGCTTGATTCTGTTTGCAGGTGTGGAGTTATGCTGGAATGTTTATCCTTCAAACATTTATTCATCTGCATTGCTTCTGTGTCTCCATTTAATTATCCTCTGGGGTCTATGGTCAGCTCCACCTGAATACCCATATGTGGAGGAGGATCAAATTTCAACCAGACACAAGGACAGATGAAAGAGCTCTTCTACTTCTTTTTTTGAAAATTTTGTTACTCATATCCAATGGATGTAGTTCTTGATTTCATTTTTCCAAAAGAAATATTTCTTCATTTGAAAATTATTGGTGGGTGGTGAGTACTGGTGACCGGTGAGGCCTTTGCTTGCTTTGGCGCATACTTTCAATTTGCAATTTTGAATGAATATTGGCGCTCCTAATATTATACGCTTGAATTCATTTTTGGATCACCCTCCCCTTGAATGACAGATATACCCCTTCTATCTTTTTCTCTTTTTTGAAATTTTTTTTATTTTTTTAGTGCAAATACTAACAAAATAGAATTAGCAGGTGAAGGTGAAAGAGTGTTTTGTTCTTAATTCAGTAGTTTGTGCAATTTAAAAAAAATAGCGAGTGAAGTAATAAAATTCAACTAGATAATTTTCTTTTTCAACTAAAAACGTTTATTATAATTTAAGATATGAAAAAAAAAAAAAAGCATGGAAATCCTCAGGATTGCATAATCTTGTCAATCTTAATTTTGCTGTCATTTAATTTGCCAAAGTAATAATTATCGGAAGTTAATTAAAATTTTTTTAGTGTAGTGCTGCTTCGCTCTCTCTTCTCTCTTGAAAGATGGCGAATGCTGCTTTGTTAGTGCAGATCTTCATTCTGCTTTTCAATCTGTGTAGTTTTTATCACCATCACCAAGCTCACCCACCTTTCCATCAACACCACCAGCATCACAGCCATAATGTCCTTGCTCAAGATATTATGGTCTCTCCAACACTAATCCAATCTCATCTACATGGTTATCCTCCTATTGAAGAATCTTATCTTCCACCATACTGGTTTTCATTTCATCCAGTTAACCCACCAAACTATCTATTTCTAGATAGTGTGGGCGCAGAGCAGGATTCACTATTTGCAGAGTTCATCTCTACTGAAAAATTCCTCACTAATCGACTGAATTTCCAGTTACAAGCTTTAGCAACGCCTCAAAAATTGATGCATCTATCTTTGAGTCTCAGCCCATCGATGCGTGCTCTTCACTCTATGTTACAAGGTTTTGATGGATCTCCAGCGTGGGAACTGTCCAAATTGCGTAAAGAAGGCATGGTCATAATTGTTGCAGCTAAGCATGACACTTCCTGCCACAAAGACAGCTACAAGTTTGACACGCAACAAAGCACGCTTGAAAATCAGAAGACAGATGGTACTGGACCACAAAAAATGAAGAAAGAATTAGGCTTTAAGCCCAACTTGGAAGATATTTCAAAATTAAGCCCGAAGAAGAAGCCAGAAGCTCTGTTTGATCTTTTGAGCCCAAAGCCCAAGCTCCAAGCGGATCGGTCCAAGCAGAAGGCTTCAGCACTGTTGGAGCCATCCAAGGAGACAACCCCTCCATAGACTAAAATATTAGTCTAGGTCTCTCAGACTAACTTTTTTGTTTGCTCTTTTTATGTTGTTTAACAGAGTTTGTTTTATCGCTTTGTTTAAATATTTTTTGTTTAGTTTCACAAGTTAGTCGGCAGTTAATGTCACACCCGTGCTCTACTATAGGTACATTTGCATGCATATTATATTGCATTTATATATATTAGTTGAGTTTAAGAATAAGTTAGTATATATATAGTTGGAATGTGTATCGGGTTAAGTTGTGATTTATACTCGATCAAAGAGCGAGAATTTTTGAATTTTGATGTCACTCAAAATAAGTAAAATTTTGAGAATAAAAAGGATTTGGAATAAAAAAAAATGGAGTAAATGAATGTCCTTAATTGAACAATTGAAAGCTTG
>CATIWM010005685.1:0-73195 GCA_949671775.1 Mallotus repandus | reverse complement strand
CTATAAAATATTTAACTCTCTCTACCACCCAAAAGCTCAAGTATACACCCAAGAGAATTTCCCTTTAAATTCTCTATTAGTATAGCTAATAGCTTTCAATGGTACACCAAATACAAGTGGTGATTGACACATTAAACAAAGTGGGGGAAGGAGTATATTTATAAGCTAAGGTTTCCTCCATCCCTTTGTTATTTTTCAATATAGGATAGGAGTTTTGCCAACAAAACCAACACAAGCCACGTTGCCTAATTAACTTAGCATTCAGAGCTCGATAGGAACTCAATATTCGATGTTCGATACTCTAATATTCAATGCTTGGAAGTAAACCTATGATCTTGGCACTTGAAAGCTTCGGTGGTTACTTGGAGCTTATTATTGAAGTTGCTTTAAAGCTGTCAATTTTTAAATCAAATAAACTCAGTGAATAAGTTTCTACTGTCAAGAAATCTCGAGCACATAGTTCTGAATCTGCTGATGATGGACGAATCTTCAAGCTTTGTGACCAGGTCTCTGTCATTATCTTTTGCTATTTTGTTTGGTTCAAGACCCATTAAGATTTTTCTTATGTAACTTTGTATAAAGACCAACATGATCAGTCCTCGGTATCCTATCCAAACTTTTAGCAATCAAATTCGATGGAACCAAGAATTAAACTCAGACGTATAACCGTCAAAAGTTGTGTTGGTCTCTTCAACAAGGCAGTAGGATTGTCCATGCTCTTGGATGCTCATACTCGGTTTCCCAAACTCTTTGATGCTCAAAATTCACTGCTCAATACCTGATTGTCTTTGTATGGCGATGCTCGATGCTCAAAAAAGTCGGTGCTTGACGGAACTCGACACTCCTCTCAGAATCTGAGGATCAACCTTGCTGAAGGCTTATCTTTCCCATGTAAATATCACTCCTAATCTGTAGTAAGTTGAACTCAGTACTTCTTTCCTACGTTAAATATTTTTTCAGGCTTAAAGAAGACTTCAGTTATGGTTTGGTGGTCCTTGAAAGGATTTTACTAAAACTTCCGGCAATAAGTAATAGTCAAAACTGTTAATGAATCTTTGAATAATGCCTTGGATTCCATGACAAGTCATATACCATATTGGTGTCCTTCCCTTTACTTTACGAATTCAATGGCCGAATAACACCAATCAATTGTAATTGGTTTGTTATGCCGGCGCTGCTGTTTTTGAAGGAGCCATTCTTTATTCGATTGTTCTTTTATTAAAGCAACAAGAATACGAGGGCTACACTGTTGTTTTTCTTATTTCAAGACTCTATGACATCGTTTCTTGAATCAATTTTGATTATTAAATATTTAATTTGGGCTTATGATCATGGTCTTTTTAATATGGAATGTTGCTTGGTGAATTTAGTAACTCAAATCAAGCAATTAAGGACGTGTTCCAATTAATTATACCACCTTTGCCCAACCAATGATGGCTTTCTATGTTATCGTGCCCCACTTGAAAATTCAAGTTGAGGTGATGCTAAAGAGATGATGCTTTATTGATCACCTCTGTCAATATTGAATTAATGATGCTCGTATCAACCTGTAGATTCCCTTCGCCGCTGCTAGTTTGTTTCTTCTATGTGAATAGGTTTAGAAAGAGTGGTTTAGTTGTATGTTTGGGTCATTCAACTAGGTTCTAAGCAAGTGCTAAAATTCAATTCGGTTATGCCTAGCTCTTGATTCTTTTATTTTTAGACAAACAAGAAAAGCTAGGTTTCCTTATAGATGGTGCCACTTGATAACTCTAAATTGTATCTTTACTTATGGAACCTGCATCGACGAGAAGAACGGGTAAAGGGGTGGAGTTTCTCCCATAAACACTATGAAGATTAAGTTAGTATTTGTATGGAAAAATAATAATAAAGCAAGAAAAGTAGAATAGAGATAATAGAATGAGTGTTGGATGGGTGCTTGTATGATGGAATGATGACATGATGTCTTGATGTAGAGTATGAGAATATGAGAATGGATGATCTCTCACATATGAGATGTAATGAGATGTATATATAGTGAGATATTAGCTCAAACCTCTTAGGAATAGGATTCCTTAGTCTTGTAGCATTGCCTTATTTCGGAGAGAATATACTTCTTTATCAAGCTTTCTTCTTATTCAAGCATTCTTTCTCTTTAGGGATTATAACCCTTATTAAAATAGGATACTGATATGGGGTATCAACTAAGAACAAGAAGATGAAGACGTTGAAGAAGAAGGTAACGTATATACTTTTTATGTTTTATTTTCTTTCTTTTATAAAATGCACCATTTTTTTATTGAAAGGTGAGTATCTATGTGTAATTAAGTTATGCTGACATGGAAAATTCACCCAAAAGAAGCTTGACACGCAAGCCTCCGTTCACCAGATTCTGTCTTTATGTTTCGAGTTGCAATAAATTAAAAGGCCATGTTTTATTTTGCCAAAATTGAAAAGTTTGCTTAAATTTGCAAAAACCACTAAAAGTCATGATTTTTTTTGGAAATAACCACCCATTAATATATATCATCAAATAGTTAATAGGCATAAAGAAAAGAGAAATACAGTACACATAATTAGTAGTAAAGCTGAAATAAATGAGATATACGCAAAGATAAATTTAACTCCAATTACTAGTAAAGGGCCCAGTTGTGAAGATGAAGAGGAAGGTATTATTAATGGAAGAGAAATGCATGAGAATAAGCCTACTTTTTTTGCCAAGACATTGACTCAATCGGATGCAAACAATGGAGGTTTCTCAATGCCAAGATACTGCGCTGAGACTATATTTCCGCAGTTGGATTATTCAGTTGATTCGCTTATAAAGACCATACTTGCTAAAGATGTCCGTGGAAAAACATGAAAATTTAGGCACATTTATAGGGGACACCAAGGAGGCATCTTTTAACTACTAGATGAAGTACTTTTGTGAATTATAAGAAGTTAGTTGCAGGGAATTCTATAGTTTTTTTTTAAGAGCTAATAATGGAGACATTTGTGTTGGAACTCAAAGAGCTAAGATGGGAATTGAAGGTGGTTCTGAGTCTTCATGGAATATGGCCGGTGGAACTGTGTTATGCCGTATGGAGGATTTGGTGCTTTCTTTAGAGATAATGAGAATAAGCTATTGAGAAATGGGAATGTGAATGGTAGTTTGGTGGGGAAAGAAAAAGTTTGGTTTAGTTTAGTTCTTAATAGGAAGAACCTTTGTTCGAAAAAAAAAAAAGGAAGAACCTCCTCACTCTTTAACCTGTAAAAAATAAATAGATTATTTAGGTTGCAGGTCATTTAATCAACGGTTCTAAATAGATTTTTTAAATATAATGGCTATTATGTTTGATGACACTATATCATCATGACACTACAGAATTTTCCCTAATTTAAGTATTTTTCACTTAATTAGTAAAATTTTAATACATACTTTTATTGTTATACTTATCTAGGATTTCAAATAATTTACAAGACTATATCCGAAGATGTATTTTTGTAAGACGTTGAAGATGTCTTTGACTATTTCCAATGTTGGACAGAGAAAAGGTATATAATTTTATCTATTTTCTTAATGTGTATATCTTAAATTTAGTATGCCCAGTTTTGTCCTTTTAAATAAACGACAGTAGAAATCAAACTCTACACCTCAATATGTTTTGAAAAGAAGTTATCATTTGACTACTTCTTCACTAGCATGCCTTATTGATTAATTACATTAAATATAATATATAGTTTACTCACGTTAAATTAGTGGCCAAATGCTCTATTTCACCTCTAAACTTTACCCATTTGACCTATGACACTCCTCAACTATCATTGTAACTAATAGGACATTTAAACTTCAATTTAGAACCTATTTAACTCATGGGCTATAAGAGTGAAATGCGTGTTATAAACGTGATCTGACGTGCATAAAACAACAAGAAAATTTGTTACTTTTGGATTTATAATCTCTTTCTGCAAATTTTTCCTGTAAATTTCTGTAATTTTTTTCCATAAAAAATATGATCTATATTCCTGCAAATTTTTCCATTAAAAAAACAGAGAGAAGTTAATTATACATATGCATCAAGAATCTCATTTTCATCAGATCAGAATGGCATGATATGGACTCTTAGTATCATAACTAGAGAGGCAAGACTTGGAGTTCACTCTAAAAATGTTCAACAAATTAGCAACCATTTGCCCACCCCAAGCGAGCAATTACTCTGCTTTTAATCACAGCCTCCCTCACTTTCGTATCCCTAAACAAATAACAAAAGCTCCAAAGTATCGTCACTGTATGCTTTGTTATTTTGCTAGATACTTTAAACACCTTCTGCACAATCGCCTCTATACACACCAAGGCACTGCATATCTCCCCTTTGCCTTCTTTTCAAGACAACAGTGTTTCAAGCATAGCAAACACCCATCAAATTATTTCCTCACAACAAAAATTCACAAAGCAAACTACAATCAAACATAACAAAAATTTGCATTAGGATTCTCAGCTTTCTCCACCTCTCCTTCTCCTCAGTAACAACTTTTGCTTTTTTATTTTCTTCTTTAGCTTCGAACTCACTGGCTTGACAAACTCAGAGCTCGTCTCGCTCTTCTCTTCATCGTCAAGCTCGGTATTTGTAGCCTTTCACTTCTTCTTCGTATCTTTCTTTATCTTATATTGTTGTTTGTCAATAATTACTTCCTCTTCAAAGTATTTCCTCTTAAGGATACAAACATAATTTTGATCGATCCACTTTTTAATTGCATGCCTTTTCCTTTCTGGAGAATTAGAAGAAGCGAGGATAAACAATCAAGATCATTTTTCTTTGACAAGAAGTGTTGATTTTGTAATTTGATCAATGTTGTATCCAAAACTAAACAAGAATTAGAAAAAAAAAAAACCTAAATCAAAAGAAAGGTTGTATAGCTCTGTGTCTCTAAGGAAGAAGAAGAAGTTAAATAGTGTTAGAATCATTGGTCAAATACCACCTTATCTGTTTAATAGGCCTAACGCGCTTCTTTTTGTTTGCAAGCACGTAGATGGCCACGCTGGCTTGCTAATGGTTTAACATGTCCAAAGAGTTACAGTCCTGGGGTTAAATAGGTTCTAAATTGAAGTTAAAACGTCCTATTGGTTACAATGATAGTTGAGGAGTGTCATGGGTCAAATGGATAAAGTTTAGGGGTGAAATAGAACATTTAGCCTTAAATTAGTTATTGAACGCTTTTATTACTCCTGTGGTTTTGTCTTAATTGAACGAAATTAATTAAAATTTAATAAATTTTAAATATTGATGGTTCACATCAAAAAATAAAATATATATTTTATTTTTTAGCAATAGATTAAGTGAAAATAAAATTTTTTTTCTGTGTACTGTGATTCCACTTCTCCTAAGTTATAACCTTATGATACTAATAAAATTAATTTGGTTACCAAACAAAATATATTATCTATTAAGTAATAATATTAATCAATTAAGTAACAAAACTATTTTATTTTTAGAAAAAATACATCTTTTATCTTTTGAAAAAATACATCTTTTATCTAGTGATCTAATCCAAATCAGAAAAACGATAATTAAATTAACTTTTTTTATCTGATGTCTCAATAATTCGTAGACACAAGAATTCCGATTAATCTGAAATTCGAGCTGAGTGGACGTATAAAGTGGGCAAATCTCTTCGAATACCTATTTTCACCGTATATAAGATTCGAATCTGAAACTTTATTAAAAAAATTTAAACTTTTTGTTATTTAATTTGATTAACATATATTAGCAATTAAATTAACATTTTATCATACAATTTATTGTAGGTGATGTGCTTATGTAGTTGCTTGTTTGAGTTAGTTAGGACCGAATAATGATTCTAAAACCAGTGATTCAGCCATCATTCAAAACAAATCAGCTTTGAGCTTTAATCAGTTATCGAATGTAGCTTAGTCAGAATATGCGTATGTTCGTGCCCTTTGCTTACTATGGAGATAGCTATTAGTGAAAGCTTAAAGGATAGTAATTTGTATAGTATATTAGATGGATCCAAGAAGATGACATCAATTTAATTTGGTGAAATCAACAATCTATTCAAAAAAAGATTAAACTAAAATAATTTGTCAATCCATAAGAAATTTAATTAGTCTCTTATGACTTTAAGAATGTGTAAAAGTAATAATTTTTTTGTTCAAATGTTTATTTTCAATCTCGATAAAATTTGTAACTTTTATAATACGAATTTTAGGGTAAATCATTTGAATGATTGCTAAATTTTGTGTTTAATTACAATTTGGATAAAAATTTAATTTATTTTTTTAATTATTGAACTTTAATTTATATTTCACAAGGAAATATCTTAATATTTTCTTCTAAATTTGATGATATGGTAATCAGAATGGTTGCATTTTGTACCAATTTTTATCTTGTTGAACTTGTAATTCATTCTAATCATCCTAAAATTCTCCACCTTTTATATTAGTTAGTAACAATCTCTAGCAAATAGATATAGTACATGACATGCCAACATTTTGTTTACCACATTATCAAATTTAACCGAAAAATGTTAAAATACTTTTGTGTAGAACATAATTAAATTAAAGTTAAAAAAATAATAACTAATAAATTAAAGTCTTAAATCTAAATTGTAATAAAATATAAAATTTGCTAACCAATCTTTATAATTTACCCAACAATTTCATGGCGATTGTTTGCCTTGTTTACTTCATTTAGCTAGACAAAGAAATAAATAAGAAAGGAATCTCATCTAAGCATCTTCTTCATTTTCTGCATTGTTTGTCATTATCAATTTCCAGCCATTAATTAATTTCTCAATAATACAAACCCTAGTTCATCAGTCCATGCAAACCCTTTTTTTATTTTAAGAAAAAGAAATGATGACATGAATGATAACTTAATTTCTTAATATGGGTTGGTTAGTTTGGTGCATACCCACATCCATACCAACAAAAATGGTACGCTAATTAATTTCTGAATATATATTTGAACTAATTAATAATGAAGAAAGCATTAATTATTGGAAAATCTTTGTCAACCTTATGATTTTACTCGGATCAAATCGAATTAGTTAAAATCTAATCTGGATACCAGTGATTTACACCAAAAAAAAGAAAGCTCGTATTATTTTAGCCTAATAACCAAATTTCTATGGGCATGTAGAGGAAACTTTGTATCAAGTTCTCTCTCTCCCTCCATGCCCATGGTTGTAATTGGCTAAAAAAATTAATAATGAATAAAAAATAATTCTATTATTGATTTGATGACATGAACACCATATATAAAACGTGAGAATAAGATAATTATTAATTTGCACAGTTATAAATTGATTATTAATTAAATGATATGTTCATGAACATGTATAAATTAATCTGCATCATGTTCTATTCCCTTAAAGAAATAAATGCATAAAAATTAAATTAAAGATGTTGCATTAAAAAAATATATATATAATATGTGCATTAGAAACGTTATACATGTTGTGCTTTATCAACATGGAATTTTATTGTTAAAGATATCAGATTTCTGTGCTTTCTGTCCCAAAAAAAAAAAAATGTGCCAATGTGTTGCAATGGTCTTCTTTTGGGAGCTAGCTCATCAAATAATTAAATTTATATGGATATGGTCTTCTTTTGAGAGCTCTATCATCATTTGACAAAATAATATTATTTTTCTTTGCTTCAAGTTTCGCATCAAAATCAATTATTCTTCATTTTTTTTTCTTTTAAGTTGTTTAGTTTTTGTAATCTACATATGTACATATATATTAAATCCTAAATCTTAAAATTATTAAGTCACAAGTGTACACTTTTATATTTGAGCATTCATTTTAAAAGTTAATGTGTTAAGCTATTAAAAATAAAATATTTTTAATAGTTATTTAGTATTATTTTTTAACTAAAATACTATTATATATATTTTAATACTACTCAATTTCTAAAATTTTATATATATTACGTATTTTTTTGCTTTAAATCACTCAAAATATTTTTTCTAAATTATTAAAAAATTAAAAAAATTATAGTAATTACTTAATATTATTTTTTAACTAAAACACTACTATACATACTTTAATATTAATTTAATACTTTTTTATTTCAAAAAAAACTAATTTAATAATTCTAAAAAAAAATCTTATTATAACTAAAAAATAATGACAATAAAAATTTAAAAAATAAAATTAATGTAATTTATATTATTTTTAATTTATTTAGTTATTATTCCATTCAAATTAATTAGATCATTTTATTTTACAGTCTGCACATTACGCGGAATCACGACTAATTTCAAATAATTTTATAAAAAAGAGATTTTTATATATTCCAGCTACAGCTATAAAAATTAACAAAAACGAATTAATAAGTTTTTTTTTTGAAATAGAATTAATAAGTTATATGTGGGCATCAAATAATCGATACATACTCAATTATTATATTAATATTAATAATATATATCATTCTTTAAGGATTTATTTAGTGTATAGGTATAAACAAATAAAGAATATTTTAGTTGTGTAATTACTATTTTAACCATACAATATTTTACCCCATTATATTACTTAAATAAATATTAAAATATAAAATATATTATTTATGTTTCTTTATTTTTTCATTTTTCATATTTTTAGAAATATTACTTAAATAAATATTAAAAATATAAAATATATTATTTATGTTTATTAATGTTTTCGTTTTTCATATTTTTTAGAAAAAAAAATTTCACCTTATTCTTTTTTATTGTTAATGAGAATTTATCATTACTAGAGGAAAATATTCTAAAGAAATACAATAGATATATATGAAGCACCGACACTTCAAATATGGTGGAATATTGTGTTCAATATTTTTTGGACACCGATACTTATTCGACACGGCTCGACACTTGTTTGACATGTGTTTGACAAGTGTTATCTCTTAACTGGACACTATTATTTTATTATTTTATTATTTTTAGGACACGGAAAGAACATGATGAAGACATGTGTAGGACACGTCATGACACTTTTTAGGACATAATTTTGATTCTTTGGTTACTTTTTGTATACGCCATGTATGTGGTATTAGTAGCTAGATTATTGGTCGAATAATTATGGTCAATTCTTAAATTATTTGGAGCTTCTCTTTGTGACGGTAGCTTCATTTTTTGTACAAGTTATGTATATTGGCCACTTTTTATGTGTGTCTTATATATAACAATGATAGATAATTAACTAAATGAATATAGCAAGTATTTAAATTTTATGAAGTTTCTGTTTTATCACACTAATTTTATTTTTTATTAATAAATAATCTTTGTATAATAGAAAAAAATACACTTTTTTAAACCGTATAAAACTTATTATCCATGCATCATTACTCAGGTAATTACTAATTGAGCATTATATATATATATATATAAATAACGTATCCCACCCGTGTTATGTTGTTAAATTTTAAAAATTATTATATCATCATATTCATATTATATCCATATTTCGTATTTTTTAACTAGCAGTTTATATTAACTTGTATTGTCACTATATCATACAAGTTAATATAGTGACAATACAAGTAATAAAATTGCCACAATAAAAGTTTCCAACTAAAAAAGCAAACAACGATGCAAATATTTTATCAATTTGACTAGTCATTTGATTATTCAAATATTTTATTGTTTGTATACCACTAAGTCACATAATTGCAGATTGATCAAAACAACAAATAAAACCACTAATAAAACCACTATGGGACACGGGTAGAATTCATATCTACTAAGACTTGACTATAACTTCATTTATTCGCTACTTGGATAGATCAAACCATCATAAAAAAATAATTATCTAAAAAAATCACTAGATCTATTATCTAAAATAAAATCCACTAATTTTTCTTAAAAAAAATAATAAAATCCACTAACAAAAGAAGAAAATATATAAGAATTTTTTTTTTTGAAATGACTATATAAGAATTGAAGATTAGATCTTAAATTTACGTTTTTTATTTGAGTCCTTGTATAGTACAAACATTTATATTTATATAAATGGAATTAGAATGATTAGATTACCTACTAATTTAATTATAGTTATTAATATAATTTACATGTATTGGTACTTAAAAATAATTAATAGTTATAATTAAATAAAAATAAATCCAACAATTCTAATTTTATTTATATAAATACAAACGTTTATACTATAGTAAAAGCCTATTTATATATCAAAGAAAGAAACGAAAGTGAAATGGCAGATTTTGGTAAAATGATTGAAAACGCCCACAAAATTATAAACCATCAAAGAAAAACGACTAATGAAAGAAAAGAGAAAAGGAAGAAGGAAAAGAAGAAGAAGAGGTGTTTTGTTTTGCTACGCCTTATCTGTTTTTAAATTTTTGCAGTACTTAATTAGTTGGCAATTTTAATCTATTCATACTTTAATTATCACTACAAAAAATAATATATACTAACTTAAATTCTAACCGCATATACCTCTTTTCTTGTTTTTCATTCTTTCCCATTTCTGCAACAAAAATAATATTATCATTTACAGTGGATGAATGAGATAATGATGTTAGCTCAAGATAAATAATTGTGATTCTGTCTAAAAAAATCAAGATCCAAAGTCTATTTACTTATTTATTTGCAGAAAATTACATCATTAAATAGTTGATTTTTATTGAGGCTGCTTTATTATTGTGGGTTGCTCATTGGAGTTCTAACAAGCATGCGATGCAAAACATCAACTTACGGAAAAATACATTAATTGACTATTGAGTGCAACCCGTAATTAGATAGACTATAAGTAGTTCAGGTGCAGTTAAAATCTTATATAATGCATGCAGATGTTGTCAACGATAACCTTAGATCTTGAATCATGTCAATTAAGAAAAATCAGTTGAGAAAATTCGAAAATAATTCTTTTTTTGTTTTGCCAATTGTAGATTTTAGGGTCTAAATGCTATTTTTTTTAATTTTTATATTTAAAAATCATTAAATTTTAATTAATTTAGTTCAATTCGAATAGAATTATAAGAGCTACAAAGATTTTTCAATAATTAATTTAACACAATTTTATGTACTAAAACTCAAATTTAAAATCTAATTTAAGCGAAAATAACGTCTTATCAACTATAATATTTTTTTTAGTAGATAAAATAAGGCAAGAGCCCAAACAAACAAAAAGAACTAAGTAAGCACTATCACATCTAAGCAGATCCAATAACTCGTTCGGTGAAAACTGAAGCACTGAACACGAGGAAACACTATCAGCTATTGTCTTTGCTAACCAATCAGCACATAAATTAATATTTCTTCCTCCAAATATAACTTGCACCTCCCAAGCTTGTTTCAAAAAATTTTTGATTGAAGCTATCAGATTACCACTGTTACCAAACAGTTCTATTTGCCCATTAATAGCTTCAGTAGTCAGAAGAGAGTCTGATTCAACTACTAGCCGAGGGAAGTGCATATTTCTTCCCAACTGGAGTCTGATCAAGATGCTCCAAAGTTCAGCTTCTAAGACTGAGCAGGTTCTGAGACCCTGAACAAAATATGAAACCATCTCCCCATATGATCTCTAAAGAGCCCACCAGTCCCCGCTTGGAATGAAGGCAATTTGCAACTACAATCTGATAGAGATAAAGATTATTATTGTTTAATAAGGATGTTATTTTCTCAACTTTTGACTTGTTGCACACAATCACGTTTTACTCTTGACTACTTGTACACAATCATGTTACAACAGCTCTTATTGACTTCTTGCACACAATCACATCTCTCCTTGACTTCTTGTACACAATCACATCTCTTCTATTGACTTCTTGTACACAATCATGTTCTCTTGTATTTATAAGAGCTGTATGTTATCTTTAATTAATAATAAGAATACCATTTCTATTTCATGGTATCAGAGCCTTGATACATGGTCTAACAACCAAACTAGTTATCATGGCAGAAAATCAATCCACGTCCACCTCTCAAACAATTGTTCTTGCACCAAGCCAATAAACCTCAAATATTACTACTCTTCCCAATGTAGCTCATCAACTCCCAATCAAACTCAATTCCATAAATTATCTTTTATGGCAAGCACAACTCATGCCACTTTTGTAGAGCTATGATTTAGCTACTCATATAGATGAGCAATCCGAACCTCCTCCAAAATTCATAGACAATCAACCAAATCCTCTTTTTCATATTTGGTTTAAACAAGACCAATTAGTATTGAGTTGGATTATCGGCTCAATTTCTAAAAATTTTGTACCTCAAATTGTTGGGGTGTCTTGTGCTAAAGAAGCTTGAGCAAAACTTGCAACCTCATATGCTACTGGCTCTAAATCTCAAGTGAGAAATATCAAAGCAAATTTTTATCATTTGAAGAAGGAACAAGGTGAATATTGCATAATACACTCAACGCGCAAAGAGTATGTATGACCAATTAGCTATGTTGCGTCATCCAATTGGGGAAGATGATCTTGTTCAAGTAATTACCAATGGTCTTGGCCCTATATACAGACCATTTGTTCGTTCACTTGAGAATCGAACCTCTGATGTCTCTTTTGATGATTTATACGGACTCTTATTGAGTGAGGAATCCAACTTAAATTCAGAAAACTTATGGACAGAATAAGCTTCAACAACATTATTTACCTCTCGCAATCAGTTTGCTATGAGGAATAAAGGTGGTGGCCGTACTGGGTCACGTTTCCACCCTGGTGGAGGACGTTCTTTTAGGCAGCAAGCATCTGCGCACTCTGGTCAACCCTTCTTTATGCAACACTCTTTTGCGCAACACTCTAATTCTCAATTTCATGCCAATAGTCGACCTTTATTCTCTCGGGTGAACAATAAAAATTCAATGGATGTTATGCAATTAACGTGTTATAACTGTTTAGGTATTGGCCATACATCCAATAATTACTCATCTCCCAAATTGAGGTCTGTATCTCAATCTCAACCCTCCACTGCACACTTAGCCAACAATAATCTCACCTTAACCAATTCTTGGATTATGGACACTAGAGCTACCAATAATATTACGTTCAACCTTGATGCCCTTACTTTACACTTGAATTTTCAGGGGTCTAATGAGGTGCAAATTGGTAATGGTAATACCCTTCCTGTCTCTCATGTTGGTTCTAATAATTCTCTTTCTCATAATCACTTGTTTCATTTAAAAGATATCCTTCATGTACCTGCTATTTGTGCTAATATTCTCTCTGTGTCTTCATTTACCACATCTAACAATGTTTTTATTGAATTTTTCCTTTCTTATTTTGTAATTAAGGATATCCCCACGAAGGAAGTTTTGATCATAGGACTGAATGACAATGGCCTCTATTCACTGAATCTTGATCTAATGTCATCTTCAAATACTACTCCTTCTAGAGCTGTGCTTTGTTCTCTGCAATGTTGGCATGAAAGATTGGGTCATGCCAATATTCGTACCGTTCAGGCTGTTCTTCGCCAAAATAAAATTGTAATTTCTCAAAACAAATTTAACAATTTATGTCATGCTTGCTCTGTTAGCAAAATTCACAAACTTCCTTTTTCCTTTTCTCAGACTCATATTAATGGTCCTTTAGATTTAATTTGTTCAGATTTATGGGATCCTGCACCAACTCCTTATGTTAATGGTCATAGATACTATGTTTTATTTTATAATCATTTTAGAAAATATTGTTGGATCTACTTTCTTCATTATAAATTTGAAGTTCTAAGCACATTTATCAAATTTCGTCACTTAGTGGAAAAAATTTTTAATCGTTCCATTAAAGTTTTTCAATCTAACAGGGGTGAGGAATATCAAGCCTTGACAAAATATTTAACTGAAAATGGCATAAGTCAACAAATTTTATGTCCTAAGACTCTTTAAAAAAATGGATGCGCAGAACGTAAACACAGGCATATTGTTGAAACTGGATTGTCCATGTTACATCATTCTCATGAACTACTGTTTATGTCATTAATCGCTTACCCTCACCATTGCTTTCCAATTCCTCACCATCTACCAAGTTATTAAATCGTGCTCCCATTTTTAATGATTTTTGAGTTTTTGGATGTTTATGTTATCCTTGGATGAAACCTTATTCTCTTAAATTTGATGCTCATTCTCTTAAAAGTGTCTTTTTAGGATATAGTAAGGTTCATAAAGGTTATATTTGTCTTGATATTGTCACTTCCAAAATTTTTATCTCATGTCATGTGCTTTTTTATGAACATGTGTTTCCATTTGCAACTTTGCACTCACCAGACTCCTATCATCAATCGGATACCACATCCTCTACCGCCATAATCCATATCCCTACTTCCAATTGGTTTTAAAATCATGCTGATATCCCTTTACCCAATCTTACACAACCACCTTTATCCCATTCAAATTCAAATTCCAGTACCATACCTTCATCCGCAACTACCAGCCCCTCATTTACATCGTTAACGCCAAGTTCTAATCCTACCGTATCTTCCTCCACTTTACCCGATGCATTACCTCTTGTGGTTGATCTGCATCCCTATACACACTTCACTACAACCAAAACCCACCCTATGGTAACACAGTCTCAAACAGGAACTCTAAAGCCAAAAGCATTTCATGCTCCTTTTGTTACTCTCATTGAACCCGACACATACAAACAGGTCGCCAAATTTCCTTATTGGATCACTGCCATGAATGAAGAGATGAGCGCACTTCTTGCCAATGATACTTAGGAGTTAGTTCCTTCACACCTATCTCCGAATGTAGTAGGGTGTAAATGGGTGTATCAAATTAAACAAAAACAAGATGGCTCCGTTGATCGCTTCAAAGCATGATTGGTAGCTAAGGGTTTTCATCAAAGACCCGGGATTGATTTCCATGAAACTTATAGCCCTGTGGTAAAGCCTGCCACCATTCGACTTATTCTTTCCATTGATATCTCTTTTAATTGGCAAATTAAACAGTTTGATGTCTCAAATGCATTCTTGCATGGAAAGTTAGAGGAAGATGTCTTCATGCAACATCCTCCTGGTTTTGTTCATACTCAATATTCTAATTATATCTGTAAGTTGAAGAAATCCCTCTATGGTCTCAAACAGGCACCCAAACAGTGGTTTAAATGCCTTTGTGATGCTCTACTTACTCTTGGATTCACAGGTTCCAAAACCAATTCTTCCTTATTTAATTACAATCATCATGGTGTCATTGCTTTTTGCTTGGTTTATGTTGATGATATAGTCTTAACCGGTAATTCTACCTCTATGCTTCATTCCATTGTGTCTACTTTAAAGATAAAATTTGCTTTAAAAGATCTTGGTGCTCTCTCTTATTTTCTTGGCATTGAAGTCCACTGGCAATCTAATGGTGTTCTCCTCACTCAGCAAAAATACATCAATGAGTTACTTCATCGTGCCAAAATGGATCAAGCGAATGGTATGTCCACTCCTTCACCACAAGTTAAATTGTCTCTTTCTTATGGTGAACCTTTTGATGATCCTTATCTTTATCGAAGTATCGTCAGAGGATTGTAATACTTATCCTTCACACGACCCGATATTTCTTTCCCATTGAATAAAGTGTCACAATTTATGCATAAGCCTATTGACATTCACTAGTCTGCAGTGAAAAGAATTATGCGCTATTTGAAGTGCACTTCATCTCATGGGTTACTTATTCTGTCATCTCCATCCATGTGCTGATTGGGGAGGTTCAATTGATGATTGCAAATCCACTTATGGATTTTGTATCTTTATTGGCTGTAATTTGATTGCTTGGAGATCTAAAAAACAACGTACGATTGCCAAATCGTCCACAGAAGCTGAATACAAGGCAATTGCATCTACTATTACCGAAATTCAATGGTTAACCTCCTTGCTTCGTGAAATAGGTCGACTTTTGTCTACATCACTGATTGTCTGGTGTGACAATCTTGGTGCAAGCTATTTAACCACTACTCCCATTTTTTACAGTAGATCAAAGCACTTGGAAATAGATTTCCACTATGTTCGAGAGTAAGTCCTGAATAATGTATTACAAGTTCGCCACCTCTCCTCTCAAGATCAACTCACCGACTGTCTCACCAAACCACTGTCTAAAAATCGATTTCAACTTCTTCGGACCAAGTTGAGTCTTGTTGCTACACCCGCTCAACTTTCAGGGGGATGATAGAGATAAAGATTATTATTGTTTAATAAGGATGTTATTTTCTCAACTTTTAACTTGTTGCACACAATCACCTTTTACTCTTTACTACTTGCACACAATCACAACTCTTCTTGACTTCTTGCACACAATCACATCTCTTGTGTTGACTTCTTATACACAATCACATCTCTCCTTGACTTCTTGCACACAATCACATCTCTTCTATTGACTTCTTATACACAATCACGTTCTCTTATATCTATAAGAGCTGTATGTTATCTTTAATCAATAATAAGAATATCATTTCTATTTCACAATCAACATTTTATTTAACAACCCCAACATCAGGGGCAATCCAACCATGGGAATGGATATCTGGAGCAGGAAGCTGGGACGACATATTGGAACATGCAGTCTCAGCCTGCTAAATGTCTCTACATTTTTTATAAATTAAGTCAACAACCATATCAGCTGGAATAGCCTGATTTTCGAACACAAATGTATTTCTCCAATGCCATATCAACCAAGTCGTAACCCCAAACAATAGATGCCATTCCACCCCTGAATTCTCCGTTATCTTATTAGAGATGTTTCTAGAAAGCCAGGCCAAAGGATTCAAGGTAAAAAATTCATTAACCTCTAGATTATGGTTCAGGGAATTCCAGACGCGGCGCGCAGCAGGGCAGTCTCAAATGGCATGTATGACAGATTCTTCATCTTGCCCATATCGCTAACATATCGGAGAAGATAAAATTCTCCTCTTTTAACACAAGAGTATTGTAGGAAGTCGGTCCCTCGCCACTAACCACAAGAAGGATTTAATACGGTGCAGACCTCGCCATTTCCACACTCTTCCCCAAAGAGGATTAAGAACCATATGTTCCGAATTGGAAATCAATTCATATGTTGGCATAGCTGTGAACTTCCCTGTCTTTGAGAAGTTCCAAGCTTGGGAGGTATAGGAACAGATCGATCTGTTACTGTCCAGAGGATTGATATTTGACAGCGCTAACGAGTCTAAAGGCCCCAGACCCTCTAGCCAATTGTCTTTCCAACACTTCACAAGCCTGCCATCACCCACATGCCAAGCATGAGATACAAAACAACCAATATTATTATTGTGCATTGCTCATTGGAGTTCTAACAAGCATGCGATACAAAACATCAACTAACAGAAAACTAAATTAATTGACTATTGAGTGCAACCCATAATTAGATGGACTATAGGTAGTTCAGGTGCAGTTAAAATCTTATATAATGCATGTCGATGTTGTCAACGATAACCTTAGATCTTGAATCATGTCAATTAAGAAAAATCAGTTGAGAAAATTCCAAAAAAAAATTTTTTTGTTTTGCCAATTGTAGATTTTAGGGTTTAAATGCTATTTTTTTTAATTTTATATTTAAAAATTATTAAATTCTAATTAATTCAGTTCAATTCGGATAGAATTATAAGAACTACAAAGATCTTTCAATAATTAATTTAATACAATTATATATACTAAAATTCAAATTTAAAATCTAATTTAAGCGAAAATAACGTCTTCTCAACTATAATATAAATAATTGTTACTCCTTCTGTTTCTAAATAATTGTCGTTTTAAAAGTCTAATTTTGTTCCTAAATAATTGTCGTTTTAAGTTACCAATGCATTTTAATTATTTTTTTTTTCTATTTCATCTTTATTTAATATAGAAGAATTAATTGAACAGATGTCTACTCATTTTGGAACTTTATACAAAACTAATAGTTATTATAAGGATAATATAATATTTTATACATATATTAAATACATTTCTTAATCTACTTAACAACAATTATTTAGAAAAAAAAAAAGTAGTTTATAAATGCTACTTTTAGCGTGAAACCAAGAAACTTTTGCCTTGTGAACATTAACAAACAACTTAAGCCAGCTTTAATTAACAAAACTACGATGAATTCAGTTCATATTTGACCTTTTTTAAAAAAATTTACGAGGAGAATTTATTTAAAAATTAAAAACTAAATTTGTAATAAAATAAATTTTATTATTTAACTACTTAATTTTAGACCATTTATATTATAACAACTTTATCAAAACAGTCCATACTTTGTTGTCCATTACAACCCCTATTTTAAAAAATTATCTTATTTATGCAGATAACATAAACAATTAATTTCTCAGCATCTGAACTAACGAACATATTTTAAAGAAAAAAAATAAAGTAATAAAAGATACTGCATGAGGATAACATGTACATTAATTAAACATTTGTCAAAGATTTAATATATATGTACCTCCAAAAATAATATTATCATTTCATTAATTAGTCTAATTGGTTTCTTCTTATTTTGCTATTATATTTTTATTTTTATTCAAAAGATAAAAATATTTCCAAATGAATCATTTCGAACAATTTAAAAAATCTTTATTAATATGGATTAATATATATATATATATATATTTTAAATAATTAAACTTTAATTAATAAGAAAAAACATTTTCTAAACAATTACTCTGAATTCTCATCAATTTTTTTCATTTTATGAAATTCATTAAAATATACACCACTCATTCTCCTAAATAAAATTGAAAATCAAATATAAAAAAAAAAATCTCTAGAAAATCTCTAACTTGACGATAAAATAAAATATCTTTCCCTAAATAATATCCACATCTTACAAATCTCTTTCCCTTCCAAACAAATTAAAATGTTATGCATTGATTTTTTTTATTTTTTTTTTGAATAAGAAGAAGAAATTTTATGCATTGATAATGAGGGAAGATACTAATAGTTTTGCTAAAAAATAAAATTATACATCAATAAAAATATTTTTGTTCTTATTATGACGTATCATCTACTATAGATTGTTAAGTGAATTGTGCAAAATGTCATGTATTTTTTTTTAGGGAAAATGTCATGTATTTTTTAAAGCTTTGTTACGAAGTTAGTGATAATTAAATCCACCTAATTTTAAAATATTTTTACAATATTATATGAGTTGATTATAAAATTAAGACTTTTATTTTTATAAACAATTAGATTTTCATCAATTTTCAAATTAGTTAAGTAGTGCAGAGATTATTTTCTTCGTCTATAAAACTAAAATTTGGTTTATATTATGTCTTGTATTATTAATTTTTATAAATCTTTTTCAAATAATGAATGGAATTTAATGTTTAGTTAAAAACTAATAATTAATAATATGAATTAGTTTAAGAAAAAATTAAATTTATGTTGCATTGACACTTTAATTAGTATGTGTTATGTAATTGTATCTCCATTTCTTGATCACTGTGCATTTTAGAAACTTTAGTTTAAAAGACGGGAAATTTTTTTTTTTTTTTGTTTTACTTATTTAGTTTTTGCTATTTTGATATCTCAACTTTTTTATTTTGCCTCAATTTTAAAATTAATAACTAATTTAGTGTATTTGGTCCGATTGGCCCTGCTGGAGTGATGATTGGACTTTTTTGAATCCCACTTGTTGCCTTGTCACCTACCACATCAGAATAAAAAATTAAAAAAATAAATTAAAGACAAATATGCCCCTAAAATGACCAACCATGGTCACGTAAGATTCATTCTGTAGCTAGAGCTGCGGCACGCAAGAATTCTTTCTGGGCATGGAGCTGAGCAAGAGATCTTGACCTCTCAATGACATTCTTTTCTTGATTTGGAGATAACTCAACATCAATGTCTTGAGATTTTGCAAGTGACCCATCTTCATATGCTTCCTCAAGAGCCTCCCTAAGCTTGTTCCCCTGCAATTGACGCAGCATAATTATGCCAGAACAGGAACGAGAACCATCTTTCCTTTTGGCTTTCTCGTCCAAAGATATATCAAAATTCAGAACGTGAAGCTTGAAAAGGCAACCAATTTGACTTTTCAATCATTTGTGCACCTTGAATCAAAACAAGATCAACACAATGATTTCCTAATCATTTTCGAATAGGAAACAAACAAGCAAGTCTTAAACACCCTTAATATTCAAAATAAATTTTTGTTTATGACGGAAAACCATTTATTCAATGCCCAGATAAGCAACAACAAGCAGCAACATCAAAATGTTCAACAATATGAAACATCATCCTTGATTAGATTAATACAGACACAGCTCGGAAACAAACTCTCTATTATTGGAATATCCAATCTTTGACGGTCTTCTTTTATTTCTGTCTCTTGTAAATTTTGGCAAGGAAAGACTTCAACACTGCTTGCACTGCCTTGCTAGGATGTGCTTCAATGGAGGCTACTAGTTTCTCGTAGCTTTTGTTCTCATAATCAGCAAATTTCCCCTGAAGATTCAACTCATTGTAGAGGACTTTCACCTTTGTTACACTGTCTGGATTAGCTTTCCCGTAGTGTTCATACATCACTTTCTTTTGTTCTTCAATTGCAAAGTTCCAAAGCCTTTACAAGCAACCAAGAGCACTTAAAAATATTCAAAACAATTAAATACACAAATCAGTCGAAATATATTTCAATCTTCCTCACTTCACCACCATCCTAACAGAATTTTAATTCATTAATAAGAAGAAACAAAAATTGGAACTTGAAAATAACAACTCATGCAAACACAAAGCAATTAGAATTTTAAAAAGGTTGCTTCTTCCATAAGAGGTCACCTCCCCCAATCACTGCCAAGGGTTTGTCCCTAAAAATCGAAGCAGCTCCGTCGCACACAGTACAAGCAGAAATGCCACAGTTCCATAAAGTATCAGAGCTGGGGACATTGAGGCGCTTAGATACAGCGCTGGTGGCTACGATTGAGCTCTGCAACGTTCCATGAGTTCATCTCCTTGGATTCCATGGGGGAAACCGGGGAGTTCTCGACTTCAGCACGAGCAGTGTAGATGGCAGCGGGGCCACTGCCGATGATGCAGACGCGGGTGCGAAGCTCTTCCATGGCAGTGGTTGATAATTTGGGGGAGGAGATAGTTAAGGTGGGAGCGGAGATGGCAGAATAAGCAGCAGCAACAGCGGATGTGGTGGCGAGTCCAACAAAACTGCGCACTCTTTGGGCAGATTTTTGAGCCTCGGAGGGTATATTTGTCTTTTATTCATTTACTTATTATTTTTTTATTATTTTTATTCTGATGTAGCAAGTGAAAAAGCAATAAGCGGAACCTAGAAAAGTACTTCGGTGGAGCTAATTCGGTCAAATGTATTAAATTAGTTGTAAATTTTAAAATTGAGACACTAAACTAAAAAATAAAAATAGTAAAAATTAAAAAATTAGGATGCTAAGAATGTAATTTTTTCTTTAAAAAATATACACTTAAAATTAAAAAGTCGTGTTCCGCATCTGTTTTCATGCAATTTAGATTAAAATAATAATAATAAAAGAAAAAGTTTATAAGATTGTGATTGGTTTAGATGTCTATACAGGAGATGATGACGATGATCTCCACTAATCCTTTGGGCAGAGACGCATTTCCTTACGCTCAAAAGCCTCATGATGTTTCCAAGTCACGTGAATTAATGCCATCCACGCATTTCCCAGTCAAATACTAACATAAAACAAATATTGATCTTTCTCACGCGCTCAATCTCTGGCGCAACCCCACGCTTCACCTCACGGTAGAATCTAAATCAGCATTTCATATAAATTTTATTTTATTAAAATCAATTTATTTAAATTATGCATTGGCAAATTTATTGTTAGTTATTAATAATTACTATCAATTTGTGTAATATGTGTGCAACAAATTAATATATTTTTTAACTAATTTTTAAATACAGATAAAATAAAATAATTAAAATAAATTAAAGCCACTTTTATTTAAATTTTTAAAAACATAAATTAAATTAAATAATTAAATAATTTTAATAAATGAAAACTATAATTTTATTAACTTCTTATTTTTAGATGAGAATTCATCTTATTTAAATTTTAGTTCTATATTCCAAGTAATTTTATAATGTAAAAATCATAAAATAATCAAATAATTTTCAGAAAATAGAATTTTTTTTAATTTAACTTTATGCTTCTTTTATAAGAATTTTAAATAAATGGCACATGACATAAATTTAGTAAATATTTTTTTAATTTTAATATATATGTATCATATGCATTATTGTATGTAAAAAAATTAATATTCATAAATTAACGTAACAAATTTTTTCATAGAAAATTAAATAATTTATTTCTTTTGAAGGATAAATAATTTATAGTTCATATCTATGAAAAGAAGTCAATTTTAACCAGAAAATTTTCTATACTTTTAAACGTATTATAAATTATATTCTATTAATATATATAAGTAAGCAAATGTTTGTTTTGGGATACATAAAATTAGAGTTTTAAACCCAAATTAATTCACATGTTAAAATAGTAAACTTTTTTCAAAAAAAAAAAAATTGGCATGATGCAAATTTGTGAGAACTTCTAGATCTATATTAATCTTACTATTTTTTACAAAAATAGAAACAATAAAAATAACACAAAATTTGTACTAAAAAAGATTTTTTTTTTTTGAGAAATTACTAAGAAAAATTTAGAAAATTGCTTCTCAAATAGATGATATGCTAAGTTTAATCTTAGATTCTTCTAAATGAATAGAACTAGTCATGTCTTTCACTATACCTCCCCAACTAACTAAAATACATATATTGCTTATATATTACCAAACCAAACTAAACAAATTAAGCACTAAAAATATTCATTTTCTCAAAATACATTTTTTTTTTTTTGTTAATTAAGCCTATTCCAATCAAGAAAATTGCAACCAAAAATCAAAATTCTAGTATCCCATTTTTTTCTCTACACCATTAGTCCCTAAGCAGTCACCAAAAAAATTGTTAGAACAATACCATAAAACCCTCCCCAAACTTGAGATTATATATAAATACCCTACATCATTACATCAATATAAATACAACCCTATTCATTACATTGGTACCCACTTCTTCAAGCTCTATATTCAATCATCAGGCACACCAAAAAAAAAAAAAAAAAGATTAGTGCCCTCCATTTTGATTTTGTTCAATTCTTAACAAAATTAAAATGGCAAGAAGCAATGTCACCAATACAGTTTTTGTTGCAATGGTTGTGATGTTTGCATGCTTTGAGGTTGGAGAAGCCTGGCTTTGGCCATGGCAATGGTCTGCCTATTCTGTCACCGAGAGCGCCTGTTATAATAATTGCCTTGCGAGATGTGGACTTACTCGCGACCCTCTCCAATGCAGGGATACCTGTGTTGCTGCTTGCTTGGATTACAGTGGACTCAACAAAGCTCCAACACCGTCACCGAAGTCTAATTAATTTTATAAGTATAATTAAAGAGCTCTCATTAATTTTAAAAAAATAAAATTCAAAATAAATTTTATGTTCTAAAAATATAATTTTTATTTTATTTTATAACAAAAGAGGAAGAAGAGGGCAAATTATTTAAACATTTTAGATTCATTTATTATCGTTTTCGTAATTACTAAGAACTAATAAATATGTTATTTTCTTTTTTTTTTAATTCAATCACTTGTATGTTGTCAGTTAAATTTCAATGAAATTTCAGATTTTGGCTACCATATGTGATTGTATTTAATTTAATTGTAATATTTATTGAAATTAATGTTCCTTGTTTATTTGGAACAATATGATGGAAATCAAATTAATAAATTTTCTAATTAAAAATAAAATGAGGAGAGATATATCATATCCTTTAATTTAAGACTTTTTTTTATTAAATTTTGCAGAATTCACAGAAAATTCTACTTTTTGGCTTGCATTGAAACACAAAAAAACCTCTTGTCTATCAAAAGAAAAATATTAACATCAATGAAAACCTGTGAAATATTATTATATTGAAGATTAAAAAAAATCCCAGAAAAATGAGAAGAAACTATAAACAGATAAATTCTTACGACTAAAAAATACTATAATGACAATTAAGACATCATCCAAAACAAATTAGCTTTAAGCTTATCAATCTAATATCTTTGAGGCATATGCTCAATGCGTGCCCTATGTCAACTATGCAAATAGATATTTGTGAAAGCTTTGTACATGATGTTTAAAGGTTCTAATTGATTTGAACTGTTTATGAGCTAATTGGAGTTTGATTTAATAAAAATTTATTTAAATTTATATATTAAAATGTGTTTAATAAATTAATCAACTTTAAATTGTACAAAATTTTGCTTATTAAATTTGTGAATAAATTTCAATAAAAATTTGTAAATCAATTCGTGGTTTTGATGTTTTAATAGATTGATATTGGATATATAATATATAAATTTTATTCATACTAAGTATAAGCATATCTAAAATATATTATTAAAATAAAATTATAATTTGTATTAAATACATTGTAATCCATTTAGTAAATTATTTTTTTTAAATTTTTTAATGAATAATTTTTATTTATAATTTATATTTTTCAAATTTTCAGTCTTATGAATAATTTGAGGACAATAATAGCGTAGTGATTAGACTCAAAAATAATGAATTAAATTTTAACCAGTTAATATATATATATATATATAATATTTTTAACATTTGAATTTTATTTTTATTATATAAATAATAAAAATAATAGTGTTATATAAATTAAACTTATGAGATATTTGAATATAACTAAATTATAAATTAATTTATTAGTGTCATACTACCGGGAATGAGAAAAAATAATTAATAAAATGCATCTTCACATCACAGCCATCATAAACTCACGCTCTGCAAAAGAGAGTATGTTTAAAACATCCGAACCTCCCCTCCTCCAGTTCCACACATGACTGGAGACTCTGCACAAAATAAAAAATTAATTTAATAATTTTTTTTAAGAAAAATTAATTTAATAAATTAATAACACTAAATTTTTTAATTATCTTTAGTGAAAAGTAATTGTTAGATATTTATCGTACTAACTATATTTTAATTTTTTAATATTTATTTATCTAATTTTTTAATTTAATGATTTTGGCATGTTATATTCATATAAGTTCTAATTATTATGAGAAGAATAAATTTTCAAAAAAAAAATGAATTTTTCGTTATCTAATTCTTTAGATATAAAATTTAAACTTAAGATTTTAATTAAGAAAATCTAAACTTTTTAATATTTAAATCAACAGATATTAGTTATATCTTAATATTTTTTTATTTAAATTATTCGTATATAAAATTAATTAAATTTCAATTAATTCAATTTCATTCAAATAGTACTATAATGATAATAAAAAAATTTTAATAATTAATTTAATGCAATGTATATATTAAAATTCAAACCTAAAATCTGATTTGAACAAAATTAACTCCCTACTAATTCGATCGGTGATGGGTGATGGGTGATCTTCATATTCTTTAGTCCAATATAATATAATATAATAATAATAATAAAGAAATGAGCAAATTTTCCTCGTTTACTTCGTTTAGCTAGACAAAGAAATAAATAAAGAAATCTCATATCCAAGCATCTTCTTCGAATAAAGATATCATCTGATTTCATTTGAGCACCCAACTCCTTTAAATTTTTCTTGCATTGTTGGTCACAATCAATCTCCACCCATTTCTCACCACATGTTAAAGGCTACATCCCCACCAATTTTAGTCTTTGTATTTTTCCATCAATATACACTTACTTGTACTCTATTATTCAACAATCACGTCTTACTTAGTTGTCACTAAGTAGAAAGGTTCATGAAATTTCCCTCTTCTTAATTTACTCTTCTAACAGATTTTGACCTGCTCATGCAACCCCCAGTTTCGATTAATCCCATAAAGTTTTCTTGTTGGAATCATCATTCTTTTTTTTATTACTTGATGAACAGTAGTTCAGCCTTAGCTTTGATTGGTTGTATACTGTATGTATATAAATACGCACTAAGAGTTTGATACATTTTTGGGGTTGTGGTGGGTAGTACTGTTAACTAAGGTAGTTGAGATTTTTTTATAAGTTACTGCTGTCACTAATGGAGTTGAAGCTTCTTGATCTTAAATCTGTGTCTTTATCTGAGATACCTCTCATGGCAAGGACATGTTCGAGTTTGCAGCATGTTGGTGGTGTTAGATTCTCTCCAGAGTCTAGTTCTTGCAGAGGTAAAGAAGAATGAATCTTTTTCTCTTTGTCTTAGGTTATGTTTTCTTGTATATTTTCCTTAATGTTCTTGTCAATCTTGCAAAACATTAATTCATATCTTTCATTACATGGTAATGTTCTGTTTTGTTCTGTGTTGGAAAGTTCAGGTGCAGTTTCGTTTTGTTAATTAGTTGTTAAATTTGTAGCTTGCATTTAAAGGGTAACTAAAGAACTAGCATTTCATTTTGCAGAACTTCTTTAATTGAAAGCTTTGGTTTAATGGTTTTGTTGTTTTTCTTGCCGTTCTTATGTTTAGGGCTATTTGTGAAGGTTTCTTGTTCAAGTACTTCAAATGGTGCTTATCTGTCAAAGAAGACAAATAATTCAGCTGGCCAAGAAAAACTTGTTGCAGAGAACTTTTTATATCGGATTAATGGGACGAATGGAGCTAATTCAAGGCTGTTTTCTGGGAATCTGAAAGTTCTTGATGCATTTGATGATGAGTATGGTGGTGTTGTTGTTGATTCAAGTAGATTGCCAAATAATTCAGATGAATTTGCTTCTTCCCTTCGTCTCTCTCTTTCTCATTGGAAAATAATGGTGAGTCTTGTTTGTTCCCCATTCTAGTTCCCTTTTGTTTCTGCAATATTGTTGCTTTCTCATATGTTTGAAACAAAACCAATCTATGAAATCTTCTTGTTGGTAACTTGTTTGATAATGAACTCTTCCTCGAAGTATCCTGTAGAAAAGTAATATTTCATATGTTCTCGTTCAACTTTAAGGTGAAGCATGTGCTTGACTTTTGATCCTATCATGTTTCAAATTGGTTCTTTTCTGTTTCTCCAATTCGGAGATAATTGATTGCTTCCTTAAACTACATCGCCCTGACCATAAACTGGAGAATTCTGGATGAGTAAATCAAGTGTTTCTGAAATAAGAATAGAAGAGTCTTGTGTTGGTTGTACCTGTTCAGATTCAGAACTTCACCCTTCAATGTGTTAGCTTTTTTTACAATGAAATGACTTCACTTACAATGTCTGCATAGTCTTAAAGATGCAAAATCCTGAGGCAATAAGAATGGGGATGTGGGTTCAATATACATATTGTTTTTTTTCTCTCTAGATTCGTTTGCTTCTGAAAATTACTTGGAATGTAGAGTGCCAATCTTCAAAGTGTTGGTTTTTGTTTTTTTCCCAACACAAAGAACTTGTAATTCCATTAAATCGAAGTGTTATGTCATCTTACTGCAGGGAAAGAAGGGAATTTGGCTTAAATTGCCGCTCGAACGATCAGAGCTTGTCCCCATTTCTGTGAAGGTAACACTTCTAGACTCCAAAGTTAGCATATTTGATCATTTTCCTATACAATGAACTATAAGTTAGGACATAGGATAGGCCTCATACTATCTGGAATTCTTCAGCCTGACAATATACAATTCCTCAAGTGACTCCAGAAACAGATGATGCGTTGATGGTGATCTTGATAATATGTTTACTAGTTCATAATCCATATATGTCTAAGCTGAAGAGTTAATTGCAGGAAGGTTTCCAGTATCATCATGCAGAACCAGGGTATGTGATGTTGACTTACTGGCTTCCCGAAGGACCCTGCATGCTTCCTGCTAATGCTACACATCAAGTTGGGGTTGGGGGTTTTGTCATCAATGAAAAAAATGAGGTATATTTGTTTAGGATAACAAAGCAACATTACAGATTTCCCTTTGAACTCAAATAGGAAAACAAAGAGCATCTTCTTAAGCTTCACATTATATCTGTTTATAATTCGGGTCACTTGCAGGTTCTTGTAGTACAAGAAAAATTCTGTGCTCCATCCTCTCTTGGTCTCTGGAAAATCCCAACTGGTTTCATTCATGAGGTAACAAAACCATGAACATAGCAACTCTAAAAAGTAACTTGAAAAAAAAAGAATTATCGATTCTTTTTCTTAAACTGAATCAATTGTGTTCCATGCTGCATCAGTCAGAGGAGATTTACACAGGAGCTGTGAGAGAGGTGGAGGAGGAAACCGGAGTAAGAATCTCTTCATACATTTTTCTGTAAAACTTGCGTTAATTACCAACTTACACAAGCATTGAAAAATTTAGACAGTGTGTAATCAAATCAAGTTTTTCATAGGGATGCTGATTAGCTTCCTATTGTTTTATATTGCAGATTGATACAGAATTCATAGAAGTTGTAGCATTCAGGTAATTACAACAATTCGCAGGAATATTTGGAAATGTGATAATTATTGCTATTAGTTGAAATGAATAATGTCAACTTAACCTTAAAAGTGTGATTATGAGAGTTGCATGATTATTTTTTGCTCACTAATGATTATCTTCTGCATTGTGTCTAATGCCCCTTATTGCTTGATTTTCAGGCATGTGCACAATTTGGCTTTTGACAAGTCAGATTTGTTCTTTGTTTGCATGTTGAAACCCTTGTCAACTGACATCAGGGTCGACGATCTTGAAATTCAAGCAGCCAAGGTAAATAATTCACTTTCACAGCTTTGTCAAGCAAGCTTTAAGCTGTTTATACTTGCATGGTGTTTTCTTGATTGCAAATTTGCTAGTGCTTTCAACCTCTTTCATGGCCAACAGATAAAACCATATTTTTGACTTAAATGAATAAATCCTGGAAATGGAATGAGTGAATTTCTGCAGCTTAAATTATTCTGTAGCACTTCTGGTCTTGTAATCTGCGAACCAACTGCATAAATTTCGTAACAAAAATGTGGAGAAGGTTGCTTGATACAAGCATCAAACCGGCTACAATCAGTATGATCGTTAGACAACATGACTAGTTTTTATTAATTTTTAAGCATATGTATTTTCAATCTTGCAGTGGATGCCTTTAATTGAGTTTGTGAAGCAACCATTAATTGAAGGAGACAGCATGTTCAAGAAAATCATAGATATTTGCATTGCTCGTCTGGGGAAACGTTACTGCGGATTATTAGCTCATAAGTTAGTCTCCAAATTTGATGGAAGGCTATCCTGCCTGTACTATAATGTTGTCGACGACGAAAATGTCAACTGCACTGGCAATTGAAGCCCATCTAAGCATCACATCATTCAAAATGCTCCACATTTCTTGCTTGCTGTTGTCTTGTGGAATGCATCTCTTATTTTCTTCCTTGGTGCGTTCAAGAATAGCAACAAAGAAACTTCAAGAACTGAGAATTAACATTACAAAGAGTAACACAAGTACTTCATTTCATTTCTACTCTCGTCCGAGCATGTTTAACTTCGTAGTTATTATTAATAAAATTCTCTGCACATAAAAAAAAGTAAATACTGTGTTTTCCGGGGTATTGCAAGCTGATATATGTAACATGTAATTCTGTTTTTGTCTCTAGTTAATTGAATGTAAATATTCTTAATTCTATTGAACAATGTGACTGTTGTACAAGTTTGAACATAAAATCACATCACAAGTTCCTCTGTTACTGGGCTTGCGGTTAGGCTTTCGTAATATGTGGAGGATTCAAGATGGAGTTGTCAGTCAAATGTTAGGCTGCTTGCTACCAGCCAGGCATTATTTTTATTTTGTAATTCGTACCAAAAGTTTCTTTGTTATATACTTATGTGTGCTGGTGTGATCTGTGAAACAATATACCTGAAGCATGTGCATGTGCCAGTTACAAAGTAGTTAAGTGGTAATTATTCTCTAGAAATATTATAATTTGTAGAGTTTGAATCCAACTGTTATCAATTTAAAAAAAATATATTTTTTCTATTGTACAGTCCATTAATATTTAGATTTTATTACATCCCTATTTAAAAAAAAAAAATCCCTCTGGCATACAATGTTCCGAGGCAAAAGATAGACTTATGCAATGCCATGTGGTATGCTCAAGCCAATCAAACATGGTCCCAATCGGGCTACAGTCCATTTTTCTGATAATACAATCCAAGATCACATTATCCTGGACTTGTCCTTCGTCAGTTGTTGCTAGAGTTTTTTTTTTTTTGGGCTGTGTCTCGTTGTTACTTTACCTGTCTTCATCGAGCCACAACTAGAGATCTTCAAAATTTTCTGGTACCTCAAGACCTCAGCAGCTTAAGTGATTATTTAGTTAGTGACCAGCAAAAAAAAAAAATTCATTTTCTGCATTGCAGGTTACTTTTAATTTTAAATCATGTTTTGCAATAATCTTAAGTGTAAATTGTTTTTGTTTAAGATGCTAAATATGATGTTTTTCCACCGATATTTTACTTAAAAGTGTCTAAAATTACAAAAATAGAAGTAGGTGGAGACAGCTTTCTAACACTATTTTTACCGTTAGAATTATATAAAACTATGCGTTATTGCACAAAATTATTTGATTTTTTTTGTCTAAATAACTAATATTAAAGTTTATTATAATTTGATTAATCTAGTTTGATCTAAGTAAAATTATAAAAATAATAATAATTTTTTAATAATTAATTTAATATACTGATATATATTATAATTTAAATTTAAAATATTTTTTAAATAAAAACACTCACCGCTATATAATTTCAGCGATTATTAATATACACAATTCTTTGATTTTGATTGAAAATATTTGATAAAATTGTAAAAAACTAATATAAATTAGTCACTATCTTTCCCATGTGGTCCAATTAAGCAGTCCTTGGAATCACGCTGCGGGTCCAAAAAAATCATTAAATAATAACAATTTATTTGTCAAAGTATGGTTGAAAATATGTAAAGCAGCCATACCTTACTTAGAGGGGAAATTCTGGATGCTTATACTGTGTACAATTATGTCTGCTGTAGGTGATACATAAATAAACATAAATTCTCTTAAATTACAGTGCATTTTATGTATGTGTATTTTAGAGCGTGTCTAGTATTAAAATTTTAAATATTGTATGTTTGATTTAAATAAATCGTTTTTGATTTAAATGAATCGCTTGTTGAATTTTAAATTTATTTGAAATTTTAAATATTACGTGTTTGGTTTAACTGAATCGCTTATAAAATTTATTTGCAATTTTATATTTTTAAATTTGTGAAATTCAATATAACTTGATAAAATTTTAATGAAATAAGTGAAATTTGCAAATAAATTTCACAATTTTAAAGCTATATTTTTAAAATAACTAAAATAACTTCATTATTTTAAAGTTGTATCTCCACTTTGCTCTTTTCTTTAATTAGGATATCTCTCTTTGTGTGTGTGATGTATTTTCATTTTCTTATGAAAATAATTGAATTTTCAATTTTTTTAAGATAAATTTTCAATTTCTTATTACTAATTCCTTCCTTGTGCTAACTACTACATGAACTGGCACTGTACCACATATTCTAATTTGTACTTCCACTCTATTCATTATACAATATGCATAACACCATCAACTACTACTATATTTATACATAATATAAGTCGATGTCAAGACAACACAACACAACAGTAGTAATTATAATTTTTTTAAAATTAAAAATTTATAAATTGGAACATTAATTTTAAAATATAATTAAAAATAAATATTTAAAAAGAAATTAAATATATATTTTAAAAGAAGTTAATCATTAATTTGAATGTTAAATAATTACATTTTTAAAAATTTAATATGAAATTAAAAAAAAAAGGTAAAAATACAATCTATTTAAAAGGATATTTTTAACCAAAATTAAAATTAATTTAAATTCTAAATTTATACCAAACATAATATGAAATTCATTTGAAATGAATTTCACAAACTATTCATTTAAACTAAACATGATTCATTAATAAAAATTCACTTATAAATGAATTCTATTTGAAATTCATTTCCAAATGAAATGAATTCTATTTGAAATTCATTTCCAAATGAAATGAATTTCTTGGTGGAATTGAACCAAATAAGGCCTTATATGATTCAAAAAGAATGCATTTGCAACATATGTGATGTAATATCTCTCATTTATGAGAATTGAAAAGTAGACTGATTTTTTAAAATTCTATATTGATTATGGAGTGTACGTGTGTTTAAGTTATATAAATTTATAGACTCTTACAAAAAATGACATAATTTTATAAAGGAGTACATTTTATCTTTGATCCGTGTGTAACAAAAAAATTTTAATTTACAAGAAATGAAAAATTTAGAAATTTTAAAATAGAAAACATTACATGGCAAAGAAAAAAAAATCTATATGAACTATGGTTAGATAAAATAAAGAGATAAATTGAAAACAAAGTGTTGAAACATATGGATGCATACTAAATAAGGCTTAGATAAAATGTATGATATTTCTCTTTCACCATGGTTGTTGGCAAGTCTTGCTTTTCATGTTCATCATTCTGTTATTTTCTTCCTGAAATTATCCTTGCATGGTAAAAATTACCCACTGAAAGGACAAATGAAGTATGCAAAATTGCCTCTCTAGTCAATTTTATTACAGTTTTTACGAATAATTTAAATGATAAAAGTTATAAATATCCGATTAAAAAAAATAGAGTTAGAATCCGTCATTTTTCTCTCTCTCTTCTATAGTATTAAAATTAACCATTTGTAATAGATGTTTAAAAAAAATATTCAATTCTTTTACACTACTTTGGCAATGCTACTTGCCTCATACCAAGAATAAGAATTTTAAGTGTATAATAATAATATATGCCAATCTTCTGAAAATTATTGGTTCATATAATGATCTTCTTCTTTTTTCATCTGACGTACTCCGGTATTTGATATCCCGTAAAATTCAACTAATGCAGATTCGATTTAGATAGAACTTCAAAAGATAACAAAGGTCTCTTCTGAATATTTAAAGCTTTAATGATTATTTTTTAAATAGCAATTAAAGTTTTCTAATTTACTAATTTTACTATTTATTTTACAAAAATTGACACTATCAAAGCATCATATTTAGTGTAGTTTGTCCATAATTTAGATTCATCACTTCAAAAAAAAAAAAAAGGAAGTGATGGATCTAAAAGATTAGTGTATTTGATAAGGAAGGTGCTCATTTCTTATCAACAGCAACTAAATTTTGTCCAAAAAGAAAAAAAATTGTTGAAATTTTTAAAAATTTATTTCTGAACATATTCAATTGATGTGAAAAAATATATAAGGTAATTGTGCGATTTTTTTTTATATGGTACTTGTGCGATTTTTAGGATCCTACTATTTAGCTTTCATAGTTCTATCTGAATACTAATAATTTAAATAAAAAAATATAAAATACAATATCAATTAATATAAAAGCTTATTCAATTATACAGATACTCGTATTATATTAATAAAATAATTGTAAAGTGATGGGCGTATAAAAGATAATTTGATTTAACGTCAATTAATCAGCAATAAGCTTTAATCATATCTTGATAAAAGAAACCAAAGAAGAAATCAACAGCCTCTGACCTTTAAATTCTGAGACAGTTAAGGAATGTTTTCTTGTTATAAAAAATCATTTTCATCTTGTTTCAAAAAAAAATCATTGTTTCACAAAAAAAATCATTTTCATCTTGAATATGTTTAAGAAATTGAAATAATGAATAATTAAAAAATAAAAAAAAAATTCAATTATTAATCAAGAAAAAGAAAAAGTAACAAAAAAGGTTTTATTTTAATTGAAACAATCCTCAAGTTTCATGTCATTTTTCCTTCTTTTTCTTTTTTCTTTTCCAACACCAAAAAGGTTCATCAATTTCCCTCTGTAATTCTCACGGATCTGCAGCCCCAGTTTCAATTCCACATCCTCAATCAATCAAAGATTCAATCTTTTGTAAGTTTTCTTAATACCCATTTAAAAAAAAAAGTTTTTTTTTCTTTTTTTTTTTTCTTGCAACTGTTTTCCCCTTCTAATTCTTTGTTAATTTTTTTTTCTGTTATTTAGGGTTTTCTTTCTTCAATTCTCTGAGTAATTCTCCACCTTGCATTATATTTGTAAGTTCAGTTCTGTGATAGCACTCTTTGGTTCTTCAAAAAAAAAAAAAAGGATGCATAGCAAGAGTAAAGAAGTCTTTTTTTTTTTGTTTTAACGTGGTTTTGCATTTTGTAGTTTCGATTTTCAATTTTGCATACTCTGAAACTGTGAATTACTTTTTTAGGTGTTTTTTTTTTTAGGGGAAGATGGTGGTGAGATTGTGATAAAGGATTGGACTGGGAATTGAAGGGGGCTGTCGTTGATTAAAACGGGAACAATGCGGTTGTTTCCATTGAGCTCAAGTTCGAGTTCAAGTTTAAGTTCTGATAAGGAGCAAGGTAGTAGTGGTGCGAGCAATCGCGCTATGTTGTATCTAAACATCTATGATCTTACGCCTGTTAATAACTATCTTTACTGGTTTGGCCTCGGGATCTTTCATTCGGGCATTGAAGGTAATGTGATATTGTGTGGACTACTTGCTTTGCTATGATGATTGCTTATGAGTTAATTCCACTTATGAAACCTGCTTTGTAAATATTGTTGTTCTTCGACTTTTAGTTTTTATTTTCTTGGTAAGGAGTTTATCTTTTGGAGATTTTTTGAGATATGTGAGATTTGTTGCTAGAGCGCTATAATTTAATATGCATATGGAATGAGATGTGTAAGTCTGTGATTTTGGTTGTGTATCACTTAAGCACAAGGGTTTCTTGCAAAGAGAATTGGCTGTTGCCTTAATTGTTATATATCTCTCCTTGATTCATTGCCATGGTGAACTTGGTAGATGATTGTTTTTCGCATATCCCCTTAGAAGGATAAGCAATGTCATTTCCCATACTTTGAATTTTACAAAGAAATGAGAGAGAGAGAATTTCTAAAATCATGATGAGGACTATAAAAGGAAAAGAAAAGAAGAGGGCCAAAATCCTTGGGAAATTCACAGTAGACCATGTTAGTTTTTCCTGCAATGTCTATCACCCTGCATTTGCTTTATGAGCCACTATGCCATTCCTTGTAGATGAATACAATATAAGCAGAGAGCAGATTAGTGACAGTGAAGGTACCCAATTGGAAGGGACAGTAAACAGAAAGCATGATTGTCCCTTTATTGGCATCACATTTTCCCAATTACGAGGCTTTTCTTACATTTGAGAAGTAATGCAGGAATTATAAATTAATATTTCCAACTATAAGAAAGAGTTATGTTTGATGGAAGCATACTTTTACAATTGGAATTTGAGGGAGAAACGTTCGAAGTTCAAAATTTTGTAGTGACAAGTTGTAATGGGGTTGCAAACTAAATACACAAGAGCTATACAAGGGAATCAATCATCTTTGATTGACACATGGACGATAGGATGAAATTATGCAGAAGCAAAATATACATGAGAGGAAACAAGTTTACTTTATTATATTCAATTGGTTTAGGAGAGTACCATCACCATTCCAAATCTATACTGTGGCAATCTTACAGTTCCATCTTATTATGCCAGAGTTTATTTGTAGCATGCTTTATTATTATAGTTGATATGGTTCAGATATTTCTATCCAAAGATTCCAAATGTTTACGTTATCCAGCCATATGGTTGAAAGGGACATGGTCAAAAAAAAATTATGAGCACAACCCTTTTTCTAAATATCACTGTGGAAAGGTACATGAAAAATTCTAAAATGGCAGTAAATGTTCCTATAAGTTTGTGGACTTGGATATTTTAAGTTGATCCTAAGTTTGGAAACAAATTTCTTTTGGCAATGATATTTAATCGCACAAGTGTAAGTAGCATCTTCATTTTTTGTTGGTTGAGGAAGGTTGGTTTAGGGGATGCCATCTTTTGTGCCTCCAAACCTAGTAGCAAATCCAGTTTCATGTTACCTATAGTTGCTGTTGCATCATGTCCATAATGTAATGAAAGGGATAACTAATACACTAAGGGCACATCTAGTACGCATTGGATGGAGAATGAGAATGACATTATATGTTTAGCTCCAAAAGATCCTCATCTGAATTTATTGTTGAAATATTAAATAAAAATTTAATTATAATTTCAAAAATTATACTTACAAGCAGATGTCATTAGACTAAGACTCCAGCAACTAAAATATCATAAAAAGATTAGATGATTTGTGTACCAAATAAGAGAAATGAAAATCTATTTCAGTTCCGAACAACTAAACGTTTCCTAGGAACCAATCTTATGAACACTTAATGTTCTTGAGGATTTACCACTGTCTTTTCTTAATTGGATTAGTACTTCTAGATAAAAAATTTTCCAAATGAGGTACAAATGAAATTTCTAAGTATTAACCATGAATATCTAAATAATGAACTTATTCGCTTAAAGATTTATTTTTTTCTCTTTTAAGTTATAACAGCAGTATTTATTGCAATTATCCACAAGTTGTCAAATTGGGAGGATTATATCATTTTTCTTGTTTTGGAAAGAATAGTCCAATTCATAAAGGTCCACCAGGGCTGTTGCTCAGAAGGCCAAAATGACTTGTCATAAGGTTTATCTGTATATGTTTTTCAAAATCTACAGACTAATGCTAGTTCCTGAGCGTGAATTCAAATCTAATGCAGGTTAGACACCTCTGATGATAAGTTGGTGGATTGATTGGAATCAAACTGATCTCAAGTATAGGTCGTGAGAAAAGCCGAAATAGCTAGTCCTCATGGATGGCTACTGTGCTAAACTAATGAATTTAATATCAGTTGTTCTGCGCACAATGTAGATCTTTCCTGATCACACGCATACACACTTAATTTCATGTGTTCTCTCTAGATTCTTTGTACTTTTACCCATGTTTATCTACTTTAGATTTTTAGTTCTCACCTACCTGATATGTAATCAGTGCATGGCATGGAATTTGGCTTTGGAGCTCATGAGTATGCTAGCAGTGGGGTATTTGAGGTGGAACCACGAAGTTGTCCTGGCTTCATCTATCGGCGTTCAGTGTTACTTGGAAGCACCAACTTATCCCGTTCAGAAGTTCGGTCATTCATGGAACTTCTTTCTGCAAAATATCATGGGGACACATATCATTTGATTGCTAAGAATTGCAACCACTTCACTGATGAAGTCTGTATGCAGCTAACAGGAAAGCCAATTCCTGGATGGGTAAATCGGCTTGCTAGAGTAGGTGAGTTGTATGTATGTTACATGAGAATTTACTAATGGGATCACTAAAGTATCATTTAGGTCTTGTTCAACATCCATCCTAATTATCAAATTTTCAATGTTTCTTACTGTTAGAATAGATATTAAACCTAGTTGGATGTTTCTCTGGCCCAAGGACTGTCTATTTATGTCCTTGCTTGTTATGTTTTTGACATCTAATATCTTATGAAGGCTGATGTCTGCAAATGGTTCAGAATATTATGGAATGGGTTTATTTGGTGGTCTTGAATGGTGTGGAAACATATCTGCCAAAGCTCCTCAACTTTTTTGTGCTCCACTTGTATTGTATGAGCATTTCTTTTGTCTAATCAACCAGCTTTTATTTCAAATTTCAGGTTCTTTCTGTAATTGTTTACTGCCTGAAAGCATTCAGATAACAGCTGTTAGACATCTCCCTGATCATCCAGCATATTCTGGTAAGTTTGTTCTATCAATTTTATTTCTGAGACTGGGTTCATATTTTTGTTAGATGCCCCTTGATGTGAGAGAATTTTCTTACAAGAGAGCTTAATTTATCCTTGGTCAATCAACTACTCACCATAGTTAGGGGTGTAATCGAGCCGAGCTGAGCCGAGCTTTGGCTAGCTCGGGCTTGGCTCATTTATAATCGAGCCGAGCTCGCTATTCCACTTGGTGTTCACGAGCTTAAATAAGTCTAAACAAGCCTGAAGAAATTTTAAAAAATACAGACTAAAAATTAAAATTATACATTAAAAATTAAAAATAAATTTATTACTAAATAAATTACAATATATTTAATAAAAATTATGATTTTATTATAATAATATATTTTCTAAATATTTTTTACAACTTGAATTTATATATTATATATATAAGCTGACTCACGAGCTTCTATTCGATCTTGTTCGCGAGCTTCACGTGCCGAGCTTTGTATAGCTTGAGCTTGGCTCGTTTATTAAACAAGCTTCAATATACGAGCTCAAATAAGCTTTTATTGAGCCGAACACCGAACTGCTCGCGAGCTCATTTACACCCCTAACCATAGTTCAGCATGCATACTGAACCTCAGCTGGTATCAGCAAAAGATGAAGTCTGCATGTATAATCGTATTGTTCCAAAGATTGATTATGTTTCCTTTGATAGCTTCATTGATGTTCCACGTGATAGATTAAGTAAAAGGTCATAGTAGGCCGTGTGTGTTTCTTACTTAAATGATTATATTACTACAGATGATGGGTCAGAATCTATTGGATCATCTATATCACTGGAGAGTGAAGGAGAAGATTCAAATCATCATCTGCTGACTGTACCCAATGGCGATGTGGCATTTTTAAAGGAAAAACCAGTAAAACTAGCGAGGGAACATATGTAGAATTTTCATGAACCTATTCTTTCCATCTGGGGAGGTCTTTCTGTTGTTTGTATTTAATAGTATATGATCTTCAGTGTGTCAGTAAGCATCTCTTTGGTCGAATTATTCGAGTCTTGTAGCATTTGTAATGCAGCGCAGTGATCTTACCTGATACTTCTCAGATGCTTACAAATTTTTTTTCCCTTCTAAATGTATGATTTTCCTTGAGCTTGGTCCTGTATCTAAAACTTATACTAGTCACAGTGTATAACCCCTTTTGGTTTGTTGATAAAATCTATCAAATTCCAAGAATGTGAGGTGTTAGTGATTTACCAACCTTGAACTTGAATTTATTTCAATAATTTACATTTGTTTATGCATCAAGTCATTGTTCCTCATTGTTGGACCACTTGAGTCTTTGATAATTAATTATTTTGCAAGTCTTCTTGAGGGAGAGGTTAAGACTTGAGAAGAGTCAACTGATGTTGCATGAAAGAAAAGAAAGGTCTTAAACAATATATTCAAAGAATGAAATTGGGAAACTCTCATCGTCTAGACTTCGGAAAAGAAAGACCCACCTGGTTTCATATTCTTGGAAAAAATCTCTTTTTCACTTCTGCTTTCAAATGCTCAATTTTAATATTCTTTGATTGCTAAGGAAGTTACATAGAAAAGTGGTTCCTGGTAGTAAAAGTGAAGTGAGTGCAAGTCTTGGGTGCAAAATCCTAATCTTGGCCACAAAAGAGAGAAATCATCCAATTCTGCTTAATATAAAAGCTCTACAAAGGATATAATTTTTGTTTTGGTACTTCAACAAAATGGATTCCAACATCCTCCTTTACGTTCTTTTCTTCTCCACCATGTTTCTTAGCATAGAGGGTTTTGAAGCCAGCTGCCCAACTCTCAAGTGCAGTGATGCTGCTCCTGATATTCGTTTCCCTTTCCAAGAATCAACCCAACAGCAGCACCACCACAACCCACACTGTGGCCTCCCTGGTTTTGAACTTTCTTGCAGAGAAAACACCACCATTATTCACTTTCCAAATTATGGGGAATTGGTTGTCAAATCCATCTCTTACAAGATCAAGAAACTTGATCTTCTTGATCCCAAGAATTGTGTACACGAAGTCTTTTTCAATCTCAACCTTTCAATTACCCCATTTCATTATTACTATAATGTCAAGAACTACACTTATCTCAATTGCTCAACTCGGCTTTCGAATTCTTTTGTAGAGATTCCATGCTTAAGTGGGTCTAACAAGCACCATGTTTACACTGTTGAATCTTCTTTACTTGATGTTCCTACTTCTTGCGTAGCAGTAAAAACAGTCGCCATTCCATTTTCGTTTAGTCCTTTTCTTGCTGATAATACTTTTGGCCTTGGATTAACTTGGAGCTTGCCTACAGAACAGGATCGTAAAGGTAAATTTCCATTCACAATTAATCTTGTTTTCTTTTCTTGATTCTTTCTTCAAGATCCTGATCTTGAATACCATTTTTTTTAATTTAATCTTGATTAAATATTCCCATATTTAACTTTGCAATCACAACAACATTTCTCTGCCTTAACGTCTAAGCATGGAGTTTTGTTAAGGCTATCACCATAATTGACAGTGACCGAGAATTGTGGAAAAAGACTAAGAACGAAACTAGCAGAACTAATAAGCAAATTAGTTAATAATATTCATAGGGTACTTCCTTGTGCAGGTTCAGGTTGTGTTTTTGCCAAATTCTGGATGGTCATGTTATGTTTTATAGCAGTGGCAATGCTAGCAAGCATCAAGATTTATGTGTCAAAGAAACAGGGTACCCAGATAGAGAATGAGAATATATGTAAGGCCCTTGTGTGCTGCAAAACCCAGCAGCCCTGAAAATGATCAAGAAGTATATATCAACAGATCAGAGAAGAGAAGAGGAAAGTCTGATTATACTGTCATCAAGTTCAACCAAATCAATTAGTAATTGTACACCACAAATGGTAGCTCATGTTTGCTATATAATGTGGTGTTGATATATATATATAAAAACTCCTCTGCAGTTCTTAAAACATTCTCCAGGTTTACTTCAAACAGTAAATTTTCAATAGTCAGAAAATTGGTTATTTCACCAAATTACCTGAAAATGTCTTTTAGCAGGAGATTGTTGAGTAAATCCCAGGGTAGAAATTTGATTCCTGGGATCAAAATCCCTGTCATACAATATACTTTTGTTCCCTGATCAATATCTTTACATGTGATTCCTGTAAGAAGATTTTTTGCATGTTCAGATGTTGTTCCACTCTCACTTCATTTGACTGCCAGAAAAAGGATAACACAGCAAGATAAGACCGACATATAATTGAGGAGATTGTTACCATATTCAGTATTTCTTATTGGGAAAAGGTCCAATTTACACTCGAGTTTGTCTTGAGAGCACTTTGACATTTCAGTATTTTTTTTTTCCAATCGGAACTCCACATTTAAAAAGTGGAGCATATTAAAACTTGACTGATTATAATTAAATCTAATAACTTTTTTTTTAGTACAATTAAATCCTATAAAATAATAAAAATCTAATTTTAACGGATACTAACAAATTAAATTGATAATTTTTTTTAAATATATATATATATATATATATATATATATAACCTAATTATTAAATTTTAATAGTTTTCTAACTTATAAAATAAATTTTATATTTTTCTTAAATTATTAAAAAAAATTCTTAAATTTTTAAAAATTTTAAAATCAAGTGATATAAATTTGAAAAAAAATGACCAAATTTATTCGTCAACATAAATAGTTAATTGATAATTGACCTAAAATTTAATTTTAATAGTTGAATAAAAAAAATTTATTTATTAATTATTGTGTATGTTTAAAAATTATTGTGTAAATTTAAAAATTTAAACTAATTAATAAAATTTAAAAATTTTTATTTATTCATTAAAATTAAATTTTAGGTCAATTATCAATTTGATATTTACATTAATGAATAAATTTGGTCAATTTTTTAAATTTATATTACTTAATTTTATAATTTTTAATAATTTGAGAAAAATATGAAAAAATTATTTTATAGGTTGAAAAACTTTTAAAATTTAATTAGGTTGTATATATATTTCTAAAAAAATTATTAGTTTAATTTGTTAGTATCCGTTAAAATTAGTTTAATTTATTAAATAGTATCCGTTAATTTGTTAGTATCTCTTCATAATAATCCATGATAGAATGGTAAAGAGGCTGACAGTCCCCAGTGTCCATAATAGCATATTCTTTATATTCTAAACATAAGCTCCAACCATCTTTCAAGTGACAGTGTCTTATAGTCCAAGACTTTAAGAAAGCGAAAAAGAAAAACCACCGACGAACACTATGGGTTGATGAAATTTACCTAATTTTAATGGATATTAACAAATTAAATTGATAAATTTTTTAGAAATATATATATAACCTAATTATTAAATTTTAAAAGTTTTTCAACCTATAAAATAATTTTTTTTTACATTTTTCTTAAATTATTAAAAATTATAAAATTAAGTGATACAAATTTTTAAAAAAATGACCAAATTTATTCGTTAATGTAAATATCAAATTAATAATTGACCTAAAATTTAATTTTAATGGATAAATAAAAAATTTTAAATTTTATTCATTAGTTTAAATTTTTAAATTTACACAATAATTTTTAAATATACACAATAATTGAAAAATAATTTTTTTATTCAACTATTAAAACTAAATTTTAGGTCAATTATCAATTCACTATTTATGTTGACGAATAAATTTGATCATTTATTTTGAAATTTATATCACTTGATTTTAAAAAATTTTAAAATTTAAAAAAAATGTAAAAAAATTATTTTATAGGTTGAAAAACATTTAAAATTTAATAATTAGGTTATATATATATTTCTAAAAAAATTATCAATTTAATTTGTTAGTATCCATTAAAATTAAATTTTTATTATTTTATAGGACTGAAAAAAAAATTATTGAATCTAATTATAATTAGTAAAGTTTTAATATACTCTGCTTTTCAAACACGGAGTTCCGATTGAAAAAAAAATACCGAGGTATCAAAATACTCCCAAGGCAGAAACTTAAAGTGCAAATTCGACCTTTTCCTTATCTTATTTAAACTTGATTGGGTTTATCATGAACTATTTTTATATAAATAAAATTTACTTTATTTATATATATATATATATTGATTATTTTGGTATCCATAAATCTTAAGAATTTAAATTAATTTTAATTAAATTATATAGATATTATTTTTTTTGAACTATAATTTTTCAGGAAGTGGAGGGAGAGGGAAATTTGAATCCTCGATCTCTAAACGAAACCACCTTCATAGCTGGTACTAACTAGCCTTAGACGGATAACTCAACATTTAAATGTCTCTAGAACTTGAACTCATAATTTGAAAGGTTATAGATACCCCTTTAACCATTTGAACCAAGTGGTAGAAGTAGATATTATATTTTTGGTAGATTGAATAGTTTATTGGTATATTTCCTTTTAAAATATTGATTAATCTTTTTTTTTTTTTATAAAACTCTCTCAAAATCAAAATTTTATTAAAACAATTCAATTTTTTTACTGTTTTAAATCTAAACAGGTGGATAGTTTCATCTCTTTTTTTTTTTTTTTTTTTAAAAAAAAGTCATCTTTTCTTATCTAATATTAATGTGTAAAACAATTTTTACCCTCCAACCAACCAACTTTCAACAACCTGAAAATCCTAGCTCGTTGGTTGCCACTTGCCAACTGCGGAAAAAAAGAAAAAAAAAGAGAAAAGAATACATTAGCCAAAGGCCCAGTGGACCTTTACATTCAGTTGCGGCAGAAACAGAAGAACAAGAAGTAGCAGGTAGTTCATCACATTACGATTAGTGACTTGAAACAAGAAGGAAGAGGCAACCTCGATTCATTCATTGTTCGCTTCTTTTTTTTTGTTTTTAATGAGTTTGATTAATTTCGTCATCAATTGTAACATTCTCAATCAATAATATTACTTACCCGCCACTCTCATCCATCTATCATCGCATTCTTTGTCTTCTTCTGTTTTCTTCTCCTTCACTAATCACTTGCCGCCACTTTCACTCTTTCTTTATTCTGCTTCTTCCAAAAGTTCTTGGAACTGTTACTGACACATACCCGCAAGTTGTATTGAGTTCTTCAGTGTAAAAGTTATCGGAAAGCTTCAAACTTTATGTAATTTATGGCTCTCCACTCTCCTTCTGCTGTATTTATCTTTGTTCTTTTGAGCTTTTCCATAGCACCGGTTGCTCGTTCCTTACCCTTTATAGTTCTCCATGGTAATTTTCTTCTTATATCAATTACTGTGTTTTTTTTTCTTTAGTTCATTGTTTGATGTTTGTAACTGTGCATGATTATCTGTTTCCGAGTATGTTGATTATGAAGTGATTATGCTTAAGATGGATGCTGTTTTTCCCCATGTATTCTACTACTTCAGTGGATTAATTGGATTTTGGAATATCACTTGCTTTGATATTATAATCACTGGCGCATGAACTTCTGTTGCTTTCTGCTTAGGTTAAACAATAAAATTAAGGTAATATTTTAATAAGCTGCCTCTATGTGTGTTTAATTAAGATCTCTTCAGTGAAATTTTACAAGTAACTGTTCTCCTTTTTAAGCTGCACAATGAAGTTTCTTATGCTTTCTTATTTATCCTTAATGTGTAACAAAGAGAATCATTATAAATTTATAAGGCATCAACAGTATAAAAAAAGATTCCTGTTTAGAAAAAAGTGCAGCTTGTGTATCAGTTGTGCCAATATAAGCGGAGTTATTTGCCCTTTATTTATGAAGGTGTGACTAGCTTCCTGTACATCATTGAATTGGACATAAATTAGCGATCAAATTCCATTTTATCTTTGTTTATTCTATACTATCGTGCTCTTTCAAATTATCATTGTATTCTGTTCTTTTATGGCAGGCATTGGAGATCAATGCAAGAATCGAGGACTAAAAGAGTTCACTGAATCGCTGAAAAACTTTTCTGGTTCTCCAGGATACTGCCTGTATGTTAATTTAGTTTCTTCAGTTGTTTTCTAAAAAAGTGTCCCTTTTTATTTAGCAAATTAAATTTAAGATATTGATTTGATTCTTGTTATGATTCATGGTATGATTGTTTGTCAATCAACTTTGATGATCACTCTGTTATTTGTTCACAAATTAGAGGAATATACTGAGACTGAAACCTTTCAAATGGTTCAAAGTTCCATTTGGTTGAGATTTACTAAAGCAGATGGTAGTTGAACTAGTACTTTGCAAAGATGGATGTAATGTTCTTTCTCTGTGTTTAGTTTGGCACTGTTAAAAATTGCAGGGGAGGTGCTGTAGTGTAACTACAATTCTGGTTTTAGCCTGTCATAAATTTGTTGTGGCAATATAAGTTTCTTGGTGATTTACCCAAATAAATAAATAAATGAACATTTGAAGTGCTTTTTATTTCTCATGTGAACCTTTTAAATGATCTGGTGCTTTTTTTTTTTTTTGTCAAATGTGGTGGTGGCTATGTCATTGCTTCAATCTTTTTTCCTTTATGCAGAGAAATTGGGGGTGGAACATGGGATTCCTGGTTTATGCCTCTGGAACAACAGGTAAAAGCTCTACAAGTGGTAGGACTATAAGCAATATCATTTTATACATTGCCACTGTCTTACATGATTCAAATCATATTGCATGTTTGCAGGTCGGAGTTGTTTGTGTCAAGGTGGGAAAGCACTCCTGGTAATTATTCCTATTTGTTTATGTTATTCTTGGATTTACTTCCCCTTAAACTCCTCACTATCACTTTTATAGGTGAAGGAAATGAAAGAATTGAACCATGGTTACAACATAGTTGGTCTCTCCCAGGTGATGATGCTTTATATTATTTCTACATTAGATATATCTGTCTTGGGGCATAGTTTCCATCACTGTTTTTGTTTTTCTTAGGTAAAAGGTGATTGTATTTGGCATTCCCATTGCATTTAGTTATGCAACCTTTTATATGAAAAATAAGTTTGTGGTGTTTCATTCACCATAATGAGCATATTTTTTATGCAGTGCCTTACAAGAAAGGTAACTTGTGGGGAGTCCACTGTAGGTACAGACTTATTCATCTAGTTACAACTTCTCAAAATAGCGATCGAACATTTCTAACAGCATAATGGTCAAAATTGAAGAATTTATCCCTCGTCTCTTTTGCTAGTTAACATTAACAATAATGATATTGTTAATAAATTGAAACTTGAAAAAGTTGAACTTGTATCTATGTTTTCTCCAGTCATGATATTCAGTTATCTGTGTTATCTTAAGCTTAAAATGTATGATTCCATCCCTTTTTTGCTTCTTCTAGCCCAACCTCTGATTTGGTCGGAAAGGTGGTTTATGGGTTCCCAGAGGATGGGCTTCTTCTATCCTTGCCCCTCTATGCTTCAATCAGATTATTTTCATCATGACAGTTAAACCTCTTTCATGCTGCCATTGATTATCTCACTTCTGTGAGGTGTTTACCTGATTGGATGGATATGCTGTTGCACTGGTGTTCGCAGATAAAATCAAGAAAGATGTCGCTCTGATTTGCATCAGTTATGTTTGATGCAGTGGACCTTTCGTTGGCCATTAGAAGATGATAAATTACTATGTAGGACTGGAATGCCAACTCAGTATGCTGACTTGGTATTCCAGTCCATTTAACAACCTTTAAATTGTTGCCATGTATTTTATGCATTTTTTCTCAAAACATATTTTTCTTAATTTTATTTAAACAAACACATGGCAACATTTTAATGGACTGGTATACCAACTCAACATGCTGAGTTGGCATTCCAGTCCCTCCTAATAATTTCGATACCCAAGCACTTTCTTCGGTTCAGTTGTCCTCACTTTTGTTCCTTTCTCCTCTTTTCTGTTTGACAGGGGAACTTAATTGGTCGTGGTGTGCTAGAGTTTTGTGATGGTGCTCCTCCTGTAAGAACCACCTCGTTATTAATTTTCTTTGAATCTTTATTTTAGAAATATGTTAATTTCTTCCCTTATTATGGGACATTCCTTTTATGATTGTGTTGAGTGTTCTAAATCAGTTTCAAAAGTCTTTGGGTGAATTCTCCATGTTGTTGCATAGTCCACATGTTAGTCATTGAATTCTGAATATTAGTAGTAACCTTACATTCATGTAACAATTCCTTTTCTCAACTCTGAAACAGGTGAAGAATTTCGTTTCTTTGGCTGGGCCTCATGCTGGTACTGCTTCGGTTCCTCTTTGTGGCGTAAGTACCGTCACAATTTTTCTGAGTCATACTTACAGAATACAAAGGCTTAAACAAAAGTTAGTGGGACATTATAAATGGAGATTTTCCTTTTATAACCACTGAGAAGTAACAGGAAAGTTCTTCCAATATATAGAAATACTAAAAGAAAAGGTGGGAATTTCCATAGATTTAGTGGTAACCTGTTTTACATAATTTTTTACCATTCATTTGGAGTTCTGATTGAATATTTAAAAATAATTTTCTTTTGCAGTCTGGTGTTTTTTGCATAATTGCAAACATCCTAATTAAGGGAGAGATCTATAGTGACTATGTCCAGGTATGCATTTATCTTTTATCCTTCTTCAATTTTTAAGCACCATATTGATGATAAGTTTTCAAAATAAGCATTAATGATGACATATATTTCATTTTTATGTTTCTGACAAAGTTTAATAAATAAACTCTTGACACGTGGAATTGCAGGATCACCTTGCTCCTGCTGGCTATCTTAAATTTCCTAACGTGAGTGCTATATGCTACTAGAACAGACATGTTGTAATTAGGTTCTTTTTCTATGCATAATTCTTCTTGCTCAAATTGTTGAAATGCATTGCGAACTCTTATCTTGAAATAAAATATTAGCAAGGTTATTCAACTAGATTTTCTATTGTAAAACCCTTAGCCTTTAATAGCTAACTAAAGATTGACCTTTTGAGTATCTCTTCCCAAATTTTAGGACATTCCTCATTACTTGGAAAAGTGCAAGTTTCTTCCAAAGCTCAACAATGAGATTCCTGATCAGAGGAACTCAACCTACAAGGAAAGGTTTATGAGCTTGGAGAATTTGGTGCTTATTATGGTGAGATGGATACCTCCTGTTTACCAATTCTACTATTACTTGCTTTATTGACATTTCATTTCTTATTTCACTTTGAGGTCCATTGAGCTTTCTGCGTGTTGTTTATACATTTTTCAACAGTTTGAGGATGACAATGTTTTGATACCTAAGGAAACCGCTTGGTTTGGTTATTATCCAGATGGATCCTTCAAGATGGTTTTGCCTGTAGAACAGGTATGGTGTTTGTTTTGAAATAAATTGAGAAATCCAGATATGTATATTTGCATTAAACTTGCTTGGTCTTGGATTTTCTGTTCACCTGTTCAATTTTTGTGGTGCAGACAAAGCTTTATGTTGAGGACTGGATTGGTCTCAAGGCCTTAGATGAAGCTGGAAAAGTTCATTTTGTAAATGTATCAGGAGGCCATCTAGGAATCTCAAGGAGTGATATGGAAAAGCATATTGTGCCTTTCTTGGTGGATAGCAAAACTAGTCTGCTTGGACTTCCTCGCAAAATGATACCAAACCACTAGAAAGGAACTAGTTGTGAATCTGAACCGGAAAGGACACTGGATGGATGGGTCATCTCATCAGTGAAAAGGAAATTATCTACATGTAAAGCAAAATCAAAATCCCATATTCTGGAAATTATCTACACGTAAAGCAAATCAAAATCCCAAGGTTCTTTCAAAATTTTATGTTATTTGTAATTTGGCCTTTGATAAGGAGGATCAATCTCTTTAGCTGCCACGCATTGTTATGGAAATTAAATTGAACTCCACTAAAGTACTGTAGTTTACTGCCTACTACTGGCAATGGAAAATTTATTATTTATATCAATGCATCTATTAATCACTCTCTGCAACAACGCTACTGTGTTTTACTAAACCCTGTAAGCCTACTGTTTTGCTGCTTAACATCCTGTTTTTTAAGGTAAATTATTTCATTTCTGACATTTAAAGAAATATTTAATCCTTAATATTTATAAATTCGTAATGGGGTTAACTGTTAAAAATATCAAAGATAAATAAATAATTTTTTAAATATTAGAAATAACATAGTCTATTAGACCAAAACAGGAGGCAATTAGCAATTTACCTTTTTTTTTTTTTTTTAAAGGTGCAACACCTTTGTGATAGGTAAGGCAAAATACAGCGGGAAGCAATCAGTATACCATGAAATGTGACATTCATTAGATGGACCATAACAGCCCTTTTTCTTACATTTTGACTCTAGACAGAACTCAATTTACAATCGGTTACGGAATCCAAGTTCGGTAACTACTCAAACATTATTAAAAGCATGACTTATACACGGAAATGAAACTCTGAAGAAAAAGAAAGCTTGTTATGTGCAATTTCAGCAGTCTCTCAGTAGACATGGATGTCTACACTAATACCACCAAGGTGATTGGCTCTGATTGAGTAACCATTCTCTGTACTTAATTGCTTTCCCAAAATCTTCTGGTTAGTCTGGCATCGGAACCACAAACAAGAGATTCTTGCCAAAGCTGCCTGACCAGCTACCCGAACACGATAAACCACGCTTAAATCAGCCCATATTTCTCTTCCCACGGAATCTGATTCAAGACTTGGATCATACCCATGAAGATCTGCTTCAGTAACAACTACTACAGAACCATCATCAAAAGCCACAATATCCCGTGAAGATGCTAGCCTTGGGTTTCTCACAATAAGATCTGTTCTGTTAAAGTGGGCACTACCTTCTAACTTTAGATTATAGAATTCTTGAACAGCCTGTGATCACAACCAACAGCATCATTCAATAGACATGCAGCGAGATTGACACATGATATACATACCACAATCACAGAAAGCTATCAAAAGCCTTTGTATGCAGTGCCATTGCCTCTCATAATAGACATGCCAAGTTTTCAGAAAGCTATTAAAATCCTTATTTTCAGTCAATAATATCAATTTAAAGGTTTTTCATAAATGAATATGGTAAAAGCGTGATGTATCACCTAAAATTCAAGTCAGCGGAAGAAATCCTAAAATTCCATCAAATTGCTGCAAATGAACCTTGAAGAAAAGTACCTGCCACTGAGCAGATGCAAGAAGCACCCTACGTCTGATTGATTTGACATAGTCATATGCAGCATCTGGGGTCATATGTCTATGTTGCACCTGAATACAAAATAAATAAATAAATAAATATCATAAAAAATAAAGAAAATTCCCAGAGGCTAAATCAATGTTATGTCCATTCAAATACTGACCAGGTAGCATAAAACAATGGTGGTGCTGCGGCCTCGACCAGCCTTACAATGAACATATGTAGTCCATCCTTGCGATGCATTCTCTACATGCAAGATGTAAAAAAAAATAACCAGAACACATGGAATAGCATTTCCAACTCCATATACAAATTTCATACTTACTAAAATTAACAGAACGATTGGGAAACATACCATGAATGAAAGCCACAGCTTGGCAAATATCACTCAAGGAAGGAGCAAAGCAGTAGTCTCTTGTAGGGATGACCAAATGGTCAATGCCATGAGCCTATCAATATTATGACCAGTGAGGAATAAACGAAAGAACATAGAATCTGATAATTAATGATATTCTAGTATGCCAAACAAGAATTAAAAAGTAATATATGGATGATTTTTCTCATTTAACTTGAAAAGAGTCTGCTCACAGCAAAGCTCACCCCCAACCCACACCACAAATAAAATAAAATCCATACACAGTGCACGAGTACTCACATGATATAGAGACGTTGGAACCAAGGTTTCATATGGCTCATTCAACGTGATCACTCCTTTAACACCAAGCTCCTTTAGGCGTGGAACATCCGTAGGGAATGGAACAGCGCCTAACAAAATAAACTGCAAAAAGTTTAAGAATCAGCAAAAACATAAGCTGCCACGATAAAAAAGAGCAATCAGGATCATTGAGAAGAAGCTAAACACATTGCAAAAAATTTCAGATGAAGCCTGAAGATATACAAATAACCATAGACACTTGAAAACACATCATGCAAAAAGGGAAAAATGCATATAGCCATAGACAAAAATATAAAGCAAATTTTCCTCCCCTTGAAAGAACTGCAATCCCTTCAATTAACTGAGGTTCTATTTTAAATTAAACCTGAGCTCTAAATGACAAGGTTCCAATGCAAATCAAAAAAGTTTTGAGACTGAGGGGGCTCACATCCCAAAACAGAATCAGAAACAAATTCCATCTTTCCAAGCAAGAGATTATTTATACAAGCTAATTTATCACCAAATCCTTCAAAATTGCAAACAAAAAAGTATACCTGATCAACTCTATCCCACCATCGAAACTCAGTCTGCATCTTGTTCCTAACAACATTATAAAACAAAGTAGGGTAAAACAAAGCCCGTGCACCAGCTCCAATCAACACCCTCTTCACATCCCATATAACAACATCATTGCAATTGCTGCTATTATTATTACTATCAACAACTGCTACACAAGATTTCTCCTCTTCCCCTCTTTTAACCTCCTCACCACTACTACTACCACCACCAACACCACCCTTTAATTCCTCAATGATCATAATAATATCCCACTAATCTTCAACTACCAAAACACAAAAAAAGAATTTAAAAAAAAAAGAAATTAAATTTGAACGTATACAAGAGTGTAGTTACACAAATTTTCGATCTATAAATGAAAAAAGACTAAATCTTTCACATCCCCAGAAAAAAAACAAATCCAAAGAATCTACCTACACGGAATTGAAAGACAAAGACAGGAACTTCTGTGAGAAAGAATTGAAATTGAAATTGAAATTGAAAAAACAGAAAAGCGGTGATTTCTGGGAGAAATCACCATTGAATGATCGGATCGGAAAAGCAATCGGCGATTGGGTGCTGAATTGTAATTTGGGGAATTTTTAGATTGGAAGAAAACCCTAACCCTAACCCTGGAAGATTGCCTGGATTCTACTCTTTGAGCAAACTTTTTCTGAGACGATGAAACCAACAAACAACAATTAGAAACAGAAAGGGGAGAGAATTTGTGGGATTTGGGGATTGTGGAGAGAAAGGATAAAGTGACGTGGATGAGTTGAAGAGTAGATGTCACAATGTGCATGAACGGGCGACACGTGGCAACTTGCTTTTGATGTAGAATTTTAGGTGAAAGTCTTGGGAGTAGTTGGTTGGACATGGTGTTGATAACCAATATTTAATAGTGACGCTTGGATTGGACAACTTGTTTTTAGCTTTTTATTTTTCTTTATTTTAAATTAATTATTATTAGTTGAGGTTTTTAATAATTTCTTTAATTTTTAATTACCTTCTTTAGAATTTATGTAATTTTTTTGAAAAAAAATTATTAGATAAAGGATCTATATCTTTGGACTCTTTCATTATTGAAAAGTATTTATTTATATTATAAATATTGATGACTAATAATTTTCGAATTTATATTTTTTTTTTCTTTACACCATATGCAAATATAAAAATATAAATTTTTTTTTTGCAGTACATTAGTTTTTTTTCTGATCCATCCAAAGTAAACTTTAACTAATCCAATTCGATTTAAATAAAATCATAAGAACACTAGACGTTTATCAATAATTATTTAATGCGGTTATATATATATCATAATTCAAAACTCTAAAATATTAATTTTATATGATTGAGCACAAATTATTATCTTTTTTTATTTAGCAGTTCAGATAATAGATATTATAAAGTTGAAATTATGAGTTCAATTTTTTCTCCCCTTTATCTCCCAATTGTTGAAAAAAATAACTAAATACAAATTAAGAAATTGAGAATCATATAGAGATAATATATTTATTATTACAAGCGACCATTTCTTATGCTTTGAACTTTGAAATTTTGTTGTATGGTTGGATTTTTTTAAATTAATGTGTAATTCATTAAATTCAAAAATAATCTGACATCTTGCTTTGCTAATGACACATGCATATCCACAAAAATATGATACACAAAGAAATAGAATTAACAGTTTGACAATTCAAACCTAATAGTCAACACCTTATCAGAGATTAATTCTAATGGTTTTTTAATTCCCGTTTATTTTGAGGTCAGAAAGTAATCCAATTAGCTTGCATTTGACTATTAATCACACATTTTTGTATATAGTATTTGTATTAAAAAGGAAATATATATATATTTGTGGATACGCATGTATCATTAGCAAAGCAAGATGTCAGATTATTTCTGAATTTAATTAATTACACATTAATTTAAAAAAAGCACAAAAATCCAACCGTACAACAAAATTTCAAAGTTCAAAGCATAAAAAATAGTCACTTGTAATAATAAATATATTATCTCTGTATGATTAAATAATAAATTCAAAAAAAATACATATAGTCACTTGTCAACCAAACAAAACAAAATGCTGAAGCAGCAAAGGAAGGTGGGTGCGTAAGCTCTTACATGGAATGAATCCAAGCTCCATTGTCTTATTGACAACATCAAGATTGATGAAGCAATGAACTGGACACCTTTACAAGTGATGAAGTGTGCAATAGAATCATCACTTCACTAGAAAAAGAGCATGATAAAAATAGAATCTGCTTCTCTGTACTCTGTAGCCACCATTGAAACCGCCCATTCCTTCAGGACCAGGAACAACAACTACTGGTAGTGACAAGTGATGGAAGAAACTATTAGGTGTCTTATCTGTATAGACCTTTCCATATGAAACACTAGTGGAATAGCAAAATTGAGCCTTACTGATGCATGTGATATAAGCTCTAAGGGGGGGCATGAAAAAGCAGTGAAATCATTATGAAGATTTAGAGTAAATTTTGCAAGGAAAAAGACTGAAAAATACTTCCAAAATAAGGGCAATAATAAGAAGAAAGACAATTTCTCACCTTGAGAAATTTCTCAGCCAAGGTTCTTCGAATTGCTCCAAGCACTAACGGCACATATGTCCTGATGAAATGTTACCCCAGTGGAAATAGCTTTGACAAGACCTGTTGCATGAGTGGTAGAAATTCATCAGCATTTCAGGTAATTTTCATTCAAAATCAACAGTGAAAAGGTAATAATCACTTGAAAGGTATGATCCTCATTGTACATTATTACATTAACAGGGAGGAAAAATACAAAAGGAAAAGGGAAAAAAGTAGACAAACATTAGAGAACGTAATCAAACATGCACATCACATCCTGGAATATGAGTAGAAAATCCATTAAAGTCCCAAGAAAAAAAAAAGTACATGACAGATATCAAAAGCTGTTTTTGCATTCTCCTTTCATTTATCCAATCAAAGATAATTAATGCAATAAATAGATTAAGCAAATTAGCTTTACAAGCTGCAACAGCAATATTATTGCATTTACCAGGCACTTTCATGTATTCATTTATTCACACTTGACATTAGACTTGCAAAACATGAATGTCTGAACTCTGATATGAAAGTTCAATGATAATGACTGTAAGGCATTCAGTTGTACTCACCAAGCAAACGGAGGAAATACACAGAATTCAATCTCTCTATGAAACTGAAAAAACTAAAAATTCACATCAGAACACGAGTTCAAGCGTGATTTGCAATGATGTGACAAAGATAAACCTCACTTTGATAATGCCTGATTAAGCAGATCCAGCATCTAATTTACAAAGAAGAGAACAAGACAATGAGATGCAGGCAATTTAAGTTTCCTACATGGCCTATTATGAGTGATTCCTGATAGTTCCAACAACTAAAAACCAAAAGAACCAGGGTCCAAACATATTGGGATTTTTATATATTCTATTATGAGAAATTTTAATTGGATCTGTTAATGAAAAGACAACAAAGCTGCGGGGACCATCAGCACTTTCCATATTCCAAAGAGATGAGTAATCCCAAGAGCAACGGCTGCTTAGAAATACTTTCAATTAAATACACATTGCAGTGAAATTATGGTTAAATTATCAACATCAAGAAGCCAAAATTTAAAAGCTTTCTTTTATTTTAAAAGGAAAATTGAAAATAAAGTGCAACATTAATAAGATCTTACTTTGCATTGAATATAGTGTTCATTAGTTGATTCAAAAAAGTTATAGGAACAATGAAGAATCCAAGAACTTACAAAGCATAAAGCACGAGAAAATAAATATGTGCAAATTACTTGTTCAGAGGATAGAGATCTTACTAAATAATGTCAGTTAAGAATATAAAAATGAAGGGCATAACATACTGGAATACAATCAGAATCTCTCCTTCCAGATTGTCTATTTCCATGGCATTTGTTTGAACTACCTGAGGCTTTATATAGCTGAAATTATCAGTCACTCCTATCTTTTCAACATTATGCTAACATTTGGATGCTGATGATAATTTGCAAATGGTTCAACAGTTATTCATAGGACTTCAATTGTTTAATGTACCTTGAATGACAACATTCATGAGTTCCAGCTCCCAAGAACAAATTCGTATTTTATTCATCCAGGGAACAGAAATAGCTAGAAGCAACAAATATAACCACTTGCATAGAGATAACTTGACATTCAGTCATATCCTGTGAAACCAACGGGAAGAAACAACCTTCATCCTCTGCAAAATGGTTGAAGGAAGGGGGGGGCGGAAGGGTGGTGGGGTAGGAGGTTCAAACCCTGCTCTCCTTAACTAGATGTCCACACCTTTTGCCACTTAGGCTACTCATGGGGGACTTCAGCCAGATTACTTAAAATCATGAGTTTTGACATTTTTTTGCACCTTTAGCGGAGCCTTTCATTTTCAGCGAAACAAACCACGAACTACTAAGTAAGGCCAACATCACTAATAAGCTATGGAGCAGCATTCCCTTTATTTTCAACATATTGACACTTAGGTTCACCATTCCCTTCATTTTCAACATAATGAAACTTAAGTTCTTCATTCCTGTGAATTTTCCTTTGAATTTGAAGGTACCTTCTTTTTCATGATAATCTATAACTATAAAAGAACAAGAAAATTTATTACCAGCCAATGCACATCACTTTTTGAAAATATGTGATCTCAGCATTGCATACTTATATTATGTATTGGATATTCACAACCGAGTCTGAGTAACAGAGAGCAGCAGCACACTTGAAGCAAGAGCATGCCTATTTCTACAGGAAAAAAACTACTGTATAGATTGGAATAAGAACTCATTGGAGACGCACTACAAGAGATCATATGGTCTCTATACTTTCAAATATCACCAATACTATATGGAAATGCTATAACTTTTACATGTCAACCAAAGGAAAGGGGAGGAAAAGCATTAGGAGTAAGTCACTAGACAACAATTTAGAATCTGATACAAATGCATACCTGCTGGGAGAGAACTGTGAGAACGACAGCTGGCCCCATAGCACGATCCTTTTCTTTTTAGAATCAAGCTTACTGCATGCATCTGCTTGAGTAGAAAATATTAATTAGCTCCGTATGCCGAACTTCAGTTCCCAAATTCCACATTTTGAAAAAATTCAAACAGGGCATGCCTTCAATGTTTTCCAAATTCATGCTCTTATCTTATTTGTTTCTTTATATTAGAAAATTAATGACTGTAGCCAAGATCCTGCTCTAAAACATGCAACAACAGTCTCCAATTAAAATCAATTCACCTTCTAATCAGCATTACTTTCCAATGGTAGCTAATTCTGTCACTAACTCTGTGACTCCAAGTTTTTTCAAGTGCATAACTACTTCATCAACATAAGAACGTTTTAGATGTATTCCTTTTCCAAGCATTGAACTAGCAAGTTTAGCAGCCTCCACTGAGTGACCTTGTTGACAAAGCCCAACTAAAAGAATAGAATAGATATCGGAATCAATGGTGGACAAAATTCCTGTCTTCTCAATTTCATCATATAAGAAATATCCATCGAGCACACGTTTCTCCAAACAAAGCTTTTTAATCATAACACTACATGCCAGGCCATCAGGTCTATATCCACTATGTAAAACCCTCCTAAAGAGCTTCTCTGCCTCGTCAACCATATTAATCCTTATCAAACACACCACAAGAGAACTATAGCAATCACCATATGAAACACTACCTCCCACAACAACTCTATCAATCAACTTAAAGGCTTCCTCCAGATGTCCATCATTACAAAGACGTTTGAGCAAAGTACTAACTGTAACGTGGTTAGGAGCACAACCACAAGCCTCCATTCTATCCAAAACAGCAAATGCGTCCACTGTCCTTCCCTTCTCACAGAGCCTCTGAATCACAGAGGTATATGTAAGAACATTTGCAGTACAATCCCCACCCTCCTTCTCCATCTCCCCTAACAGCTCCATCGCCATCTCCATACTACCAAATCTACAAATTCCATCAAGAAGTGTCGAATATGCCACCACATTAGGCACACAACCGCGTCCTCTCATTTCCTTAAACAACCTACAACCTTCTTCCAATCTCCCCATGTCACAAAATCCTTTTATCATTGATACATATGTAACCATATCCGGATGAAGATCATTCAAACTCATTTCTCCCATCAAATTTTGAGCCATATTCATATCACCCTTACCACAAAACAACCTAATAACAATAGTATAAGCAATAGCATCTGCATATATATCAAACTCTTGCATTTTCCTCAGTACCAACAAGGCCTCATTGGCAAGGCTGCCCTCTTTACACAAATTTAAAACCACCTTAAATGTCTTGACAGTAATAACACACTTCTCCACCCTATAAACCTCAAATAAATCAAGAAAAACTTGTGGGTTTTGCCTAATCTTAAACAATTTGCAAGCTTTACTATATAAAAACGAACTATGCCTATAATTTGACTGGCAACCAGCCCAGATAAAAAACCTGAGACCAATTTGAGAGTGAGTGAGGGAGCATTTGTTTAAGACGTCATTGACACATTTGGCGTCCAATTCAGGTTTGATGGAATTAAGGGCTCTTTCAGCATTGTCAGGATTATTTAGCAAGTGGGTGTAAAGTTTATCAGCTAAAGAGGTAGTGAAGTGTAGAGTTGAGGTTTTTAAAATCTTGGGTGTGATTGAGGAAGAAAGCAATCGAGTTAGCGAAGAGATGAACATGGCTATGGTGATATGAGGGTTTTAGATTAACCGGAAAAAGGAAAAATCGAAACTTGAGCTAAAACCCAGAATGAATTGCAGATCGAAAAGGTTAGGATTTTTGGAGAAAGACAGAGTTCTATTCCGAGTCACCAAATGATAACTCGTATAGTCTAACCGAGTTCATTCAAGTTCAACAAAATGGTTCTTGGTCACAAAGCTATGTCGTTTTTCGACTAGTTAAAATCGGTGTATAAATTAAAAATATTAATTAAATAATTTTAATAAAATAAAATTATAAATAAATTTTAAAAATAACAATTAATCTTTTTAATTTTATATTTTTATAAAAATATTATATGATAAATCCATTTTAATATTAAGATTTAGCATAACATAAATATACGGTAAAATTTTATTACAAAAATTTTTATAATGAATGACTAAGAAAATAATTATATTTATATTATTTAACTTAGTTATCTATTCAATAAAATATTATTTTAATAATTTCTTGAATATGAAATATTTCAAAATTACTTATTTAATTATTTTAAAATGTAAATAACATAAATAATTCAAATATATTAATTAAATAATTTAACTGATAGATATTTTATTTAATTATATTAAAATATAAATAATTTCAATAAAATAGAGTAGCAAGTAGAAATCAGAAATAAAAAGAAATTAGTCGTGATAGAAATCAGAAATAAAAAGAAATTAGTCGTGATTCTGCGCAATATACGGACTGTAAAATATTATATAAATAATTTGAATGGAATAATAACTAAATAAATTTAAAATAAAATAAATTACATCAATTTTATTTTTTTAATTTTTGTTGCCATACTTTTTTAGCAATAATAAGATTTGTTTTTAGAATTATTAAATTATTTTTTTGAAATAAAAAATTATTAAATTAGTATTGAAGTATGTATAATAGTGTTTTAGTTAAAAAATATTGAAGTATGTATAATAGTGTTTTAGTTAAAAAATAATATTAAGTAATTACTATAATTTTTTTTAATTTTTTAATGGTTTAGAAAAAATATTTCGAGTGATTGAAGGTTGAAAGATACGTAATATATACATAATTCTAGAATTTGAGTAGTATTAAAATATGTATAATAGTATTTTAGTTAAAAAATAACACTAAATAACTATTAAAAATGTTTTATTTTTAATAAAAAATTAAGATTTTTAATAGCTTAACACATTAGCTTTTTAAGTGAATACTCAAATATGAATGTGAACACTTATTAAATTTTTGGTTTAATGATTTTAGTATTCAGGATTTAATATATATATAGATTTTTGATAGAATAGAAGAAGAATATTTGTGGTGGAATAAAAAAGAAATGTTATAGGTGGAGTAGAAGACAATAATTTGTTAAAAATAATAAATTTTATAAATTTTTTTTAAAATATTATAAATTTCAATAATTCAATAAATAAGTCTTAATGAATGAATGTTAAATTATAGGAAGGTCAATTGTCAAAATTTGGATTTAATAACTTTAGAGCTTAACAGCCAATGAAGCCTAATCTAGTTAGTAAGAATAGAGAGCCCGTGACCTTTGTACTGTCAAGATTTTATATGGCAAAACACTAATTTTTTTCTGCACTTTTATTTGTCCACATTGAGTCATCACGCTATTATTTTAGCATACATTAAATTTTTAATGGAAAAATCCAAAATGAAATAAAAGTGCAGAAAAAAAATTGGTGTTTTGTCATTATTATATTATTTTTCAATTAAATCCTATAAAAAAATTTCCAATCAAATTTTATAAATTTTAATTAAATTATTAGTTGCATCAACCATGATAAATAAAACTAATTAAGTATTTTTTAATTATTTTTAAATATATAATTTCAATTAATATATCATAAATGAAAAAATATTTTTTATAAGAATAAAACTCATTTAATTTTGTCAGTATTATAATTTATGTTAAATTTAAAAAAATTATCCAAATATCAAATTTAAATTTGACAAATTTTAAAAAATAATTTTTGTTCATGTTAGTCTATTTTATAATAAATATTTGAACAATAAAATAAGTTAACATATTTTCATTATAATTTTAATTGTTATAATAAAATATAATTAATTTAAGACAAAATATAACTAATTTTTCTATTTTATCTTAAATTAATTATATTTTATAATACAAATAAATTATTAATTAAAATATATTATTCTTCAAATATTTATTGTAAAATAGCCTGATTTAAAGAAATATTTTTTTTAATTGTCTAATTGAAATACAATGAGTTTAAAATTTATTTAAAATATAACATAAATTATAATATTGACAAAACTAATTGAATTTGTCCAAATATAAAAAAAATTATTCATACAAGAAATATTAATTAAAATTTATAGAATTTGGTTGTAAAAAATTTTTTTTTAGGATTTAATTGAAAATTAATATAATAATTTATAAAACTAATGGTAATGTTATCCCTAACAAATAGAAAATAGAAGGTATAACCTCCATTTTACCTTCTTGCACTTTTATTTTGGTCCGAATTTCCCCCACACTTTTATTTATCTACATTAAGTCCCCATGAAGGACTTAATGTGTGCCAAAATAATAGTGGGATGACTCAATGTGGACAAATAAAAGTACAGAAGAGAAATCTGAAATAAAATAAAAGTGCAAGGGGAAAAATTGATATTATGTCATTTTATATTTTTATCCCATCCCCACTAATATATATATATATTAGTAAACAACTACGTGCATCGTACGTGAACAAAAAAAAAAATTGGACTCATGATAGTAAATAAACTATTAAATATATACTTTAATAATATTATTATTGTTATTAATTTAATTTTAACAATTTTTTTTGTTAATCTTTTAAAAATATTTAAAAATGATAATTATAATACTTTTCTTACAGAAATACTACTGTCAAATAAATTATATGCTCTATTTTTTAAAATATGATTATAGATACAAGACATATAATACATTTTAAATAATTTAATAACAATTATTTACTTTATAAATTTTAATTTAATAAGTATTTAAAAATAATAAAAATATTATTTTATTTATATGTCAATCTAATTTTTCAATCTTGATAGTGTTACATTATAACAAAGTAATTCATTACAATTTTAAGAAATTTTCTATTTGAACAATTATTCAGTATTCTTTCAATATTTTTATCTAAATAATAATTTAATTTTACAAACTTGATAGAGTTATAATATAGTAATTCATTACATTCCTTATGAATTTTTTATTTAAACAAAACAATCTTTCAATATTTTTAACATTAATATTTTCATAATTAATTATTTTATAAAATTTATTAATTGTGATTTCAATTGTTTACTTATTAAATTTTTGTAAGACTTATAAAATTCTATCATCTAATTTTATTTATATTAGATAAAATACCTAATTGAAACAGAAATATATATTTTTAAAAAATTTAAAACTAAAATTTTAATTAATTTAATTTTTGTTAGAGATAAAATAGAAGTTAACCTATTTAAAATAGGAAACATACTTTCAATTAAATTAGAATTACATTTTAATTAATATAATTTTTATTAGAGATAAAATAGAAGCTAGCCTAATTAGAATAGGAAATATACTTTCAATTAAATTAAAATTATATTTTAATTAATTTTAATAGTAAATGACTAAATGAGTGAAGACCTTTTTGTAATTTTGCTTGCCCCCCCTTCCTTTCGTGCATTTATATATATATATATACTTTCTTGAAAGGTATTTTAAATAACTATTTTAAAACCAACATGCATTTTATAAAGTTAGTTCACTCAATGAGGTCTGAATCCCCTCAATTTATTTTTCCAGGACCTCTTAGTCAGATCGATCCTAGTCATTGTCTGTGCCGGTGTGATCGTACAGGATCCATGAGCTTATAGCATCGAGGCACACAGGCTAATGGAAACTAATCTATTGGTTTTTTCGTTTGTTATTGTTTGTGGGAGGGTCTGCCTGATTAGGCTACATAGATTGGAGTTGCCACCCGACTTGAATTGGGAAGAAGTAAAAAACTCACTTTCGTAACCAGAGAATCTAAATTCAGGGGGTCAGAGTTACTTATCCTATTTCTTATTATACATGTTGCTCATTTATTCACTACTCCACCCTAGTTTCGGTTTCATGATGCATTTTACGACACTCAAGCATTAGTCAGTTTAAATTGGAAATAAAGCGCGAGATAATTGGATAGACGAGCATGCATCACATGATAAATAAGTAAACATCAATTAAATAAATAAGCATGTAAGCAAGTAAGCATGTAGCACACAAGCATGCAAGAAATAATAATAAAAAATAAGCAAGCGAATAAGCAAAATTAAAATAGGGAAAGGGATTAAGGATTAAAACCCGAGATAAAGCCTATTCTAATAAATACATCCAAAATAAAAATAAAAGGAGAATTGGGATTAGGGATTATGTTGCCTTGAAAATGTCTATTCTATTAATTACATAAAATGAGAAAAAGAAATAAAAGAAAAACCTATTCTAACAAACCTGTAAAACAAATGTTAGTTCTCATACACATGCAACCACACATCACATATAGGAAAATTTAATATATTTCATTCATTCATAATTGGTATAATAAATAAAAGGGATAATTAAACACATAAGCAAACAAGGATGCTAATGTATGCATGATGCAAGATTTAAAAAGTTGGGTACTTTAGTGTGAAGTCACCACTTTTATTATTGAAAATGAGATTTTTATGATGATGCAAATGAATAAAAGGATAAAATAGAAAGGTACAAAAAGATGATGAAAGTGATAAAAATATTATTCTCATCATAAAAATATTAACTTTATGATGAAAATAATAAATTTATCAAAGAAAATAACAAAATGATAAGGACACAATTAATATAATTAAAATATGATAAAATGCAGAATTAAAAATATTAAAGTGGCAAGGATGTCATCTCCACCATGAAAATTATCTACTTTATGATAAAAATAACAATTTCACCCCTAAGAAAGATAAAGACAATAAAAATAATAAAAATATGGAAATAATAATATAAATAAATAAAAATGCATAAATGAATAAATTAAAGTGATAAAGATGATATTTTTACCATAAAAACATGAACTTTATGAAAAAAATACCAAATTTACCATAAAAAATATAAATGTAACAAAAATAGCAAAAGTGCAATACAAATCGTAAAAATGCAGAGATAAATAAGCAAATAAATAACAATGGCAGAAATAAAAAATAAAAAATAATAAGAATGATATTTTTACTATAAAAATATGAACTTTGTGATAAAAAACATCAAATTTATCACAAAAAGCATAAATGTAATAAAAATTGTAAAAAAGCAATAAAGATAATAAAAATTATGGAATATTGATAAAAATAAATTAAATACATAAATAAATAATTTAGAAGGATAAAGGTTGTATTTTACCGTAAAAACATGAACTCTATGATAAAAATATTAAATTTATCATAAAAAGCATAAATACAATAAAAATTGCAACAAGCACTAAAAATAGTAAAAATGCAAAAATAAAGACATAAATAAATAAATATGGCATAAATAAATATATAAAATGATAAAAATGATATTTTTACCATTAAAATATGAACTTTATGATAAAAACATCAAATTTCACTATAAAAGGATAAATGCAACTAAATAAAAAATGGCAATAAAAATAAGTAAAGTGCTGGAATAATTAAATAAATATGAAAACAATAAAGAAATATAAATAATAAAGGTGACATTTTTACCATAAAAACGTGAACTTTATGATAAAAAGACCAACTTTACTATAAAAAGGCATAAATGCAATAAAAATTGCAAAAAAACCAAAAAATGATAAAAATATAGAAATGAATATGCAAATAAATCAAACATATAGAAATGAAAATATTAAAATTGTAAAGATAGCATTTCCTCTACAAAAATGGAGATTTTATGATGAAAAGACCATTTTTATCATAAAAGCATAAATACCACAAAAATTGATAAAAATGAGAAAAAAATGCAGAAAAATAAAAAAATAAATAAAAATATTGCAAAAATAAATATTTATTAAAATGATGCAAAAATAATAATAAAAATAAATAAAAATATTGCAGAAATAAATATTTATTAAAATGATGCAAAAATAATAATAAAAATGCTAACTTTATATTAAAATACACATTTTTCCATAAATAGAGAAAAATATGCAAAAATGGTGGGAAAATGCAAAATGAATGTAAACACTCCCGGATCAAACCCAAACTTCCTTCTCCTTTTACATATCTTATTCACAAGTTTTAAATCACCATAAAAATCACAACTTTATCACAAATAATAAATATTTATAATAAAATGAATAAAAATGTAAAAATGATGAAAATACTAAAAAAAATGATAGAAATAAGATGAAAAAGATGATTAAAATGATGTTTTTAAATAAATGATTGAGAGATCCTCAGAGGGACCAAGTGATTACTCTTAATGAGTGCTTTGACTAGGAAGTGGCTCGGTTTGGTTTAGATGGCCTAAACCTAGAGAGAGAAAATGATTTAGGTTGAGTGTTTAGGTTCAATGGGTACTCCAAGCACTTTAGGAGTGAGAAGAAATGAAAGAGAGAGTGCTAAAATAGTAGGTTTCTCTCTCTAGAATCATCTGCCTCAGGAAATGTACCTTCCTCTTCATCAAAAGAGGAACAAAATCATTTTTTATATGTGGGTAGAGCTGACCCACAAGCTTGTGTCATGTGACCCACGCTTTTAGGTTGTGACCCACACAGGGGCAGTTTGGTCATTTTGACCATGAACTAGGTTGAATGACCCACACTCGTGGGTCATCAATCGAAGCTCATGGGTGGACCCGTCCCCATGGGTTTTTCCCACTTCTTGGTCCTTTTTTGGCCCAAGTTGGCTCTCATTTGGATTTTGGTATATCTTGGGTTTTTGGTTGCTTTTTGGTATCTTTCGGGTTTCTTCTCGATCTAAGCACGCTCAAGAAAACTTCTGAAGGAGTTTTCCCCCTGTCTAAGTGACAGGAATCCTTTATCATCAAATTTTTAGGGGACCATCAAAATTTAAGTATCAACAGTTTCCCATTGCTTCACATGTGTCGATAAAGTTGCCACCTTGTTGATGCATGGGAAACAAAGTTTGAAAACCTTGAGATGAGATGTGAAAATCTTTGATTTTAGGGTGACCCCCTACTCCATATGCGTTGATCAAGTTGCCACCTTGTCGATGCGTGGGATGCAAAGTTTAGCCCATATGAGGTTAAAGGTGCGACCTGTGTAAGACCAAAAAAGTAAGTTTGTGTGTTGTGTATTTTTTCAAAAAGTGCATGTAAAATCTTTTGTATGTGGTTACACTGTATAGCCTTGTGCGGGCTTTAAGTGTTAGGTTTTAAAGAAACCAAAATGCATGTAAAATCTTTATGAAGGTACACTGTATAGCCTTGTGTAGGCCTCAAGTGTCAGGTTTTAGAGAAACCAAAGTGCCGTGTGATTTTCTAAAGTCATGATGTGTGTAAAACCAAAATGCTGTGATGCTGTTCTGATTTTGAAATTATGATGCATGAGGATTTTGTTCATCCTTTTAAGGGTTTACCTTTACTGGTGAGTTGTGTGCACCAGGGGCTTCAGGTCAATCTGGCTGCGGTTGTCTCACCTTGATGCGATTCTTACCATTTCTTTAAGTTTTGATCATCATCCTTTTGCTGAGGATATCCTTGATTGCTAAGTGAAGAGCAAGCCTTCCTCATGATCAAAAGAAAATTCATCAAATGAGGTCACCGAGAACCGCAATGTACGAAGTGACCTTTGATATCATATTATTCCCTTTAGAGGAAAATGCTTGATTATATCCCTTTCTCTTCTCAGGCATTCCCCACCTTTAGTCACTCAGCGTGTATGATGTCAAAGAGTTCCCCTGAATACTTATTGGAGTAGGTTGAGTATTGATACCCCTCACATATATTCCTATTAAATTAATAACTTATATTCCTAATTTAAGTAACTTGCAGAACAAGGAAGAGGAATCCCATTCCTCTAAGGTTTGAGCATTTTATTCCTTATAAATACTCCTTACCTCTGTTCATACTACACATTTTATTCCTTTAGCTTATTGCTCTCTCTTTATCTCTCTAAACTTTCTCTCTTTACCCTCTCTGACTTAAGCATCGGAGGATTTATGGGGGAAACCTCTCATCTCACCTTGCTCCTTTATTGATTACTTGACCGTAAGACTCGGAGGTTCCATAAATCAAGTTATCAAGTGGCGCCGTCTGTTGGAACCTCTTGAGTTAAAACCATCACGAATCTGCCTAGCTAAGCAACTCCCAACATGGCATCCAGTCCACCGCCAGCTACCAACACTCAGATTAATCCACCAGGGATAACCCCAAACACTCCATCACTCCATCAGCCCTTATTCCTCCCATTAACTTGTCAGCCCCCATCTTGCCCATTGATCCTTTAGCCTTTATTCATCATGTGGGACCATCATCTCAAATCCCTTTCTCAGAAAGTACTCACGGATGGGCAACCCTAGACACGAGTTTTCCTTATTACGCCCCCTGCATCATCCTAGTCGACCCATTCCTTCTGTACCATTCCCAAGTCTTTCAGGAACCCCTATTACAAACACACCAGACCTCAACACGGCAGCCCAAATACTCAATCTGCCTCCCACCAATAAAGAGGCAATGATCTAAAACATCCAGGCCCAGATGCAATAATAACTAAATGCCTTAATTCAAAAGAGTAATCCTGGAACTGTTAATCTAGAGAATAATCTGATCAGACCACTTGTGGTGTTTTAGAGTGCTCCCAGAAGGGACAAAGAAGCTAAAAAAGATCCAGAAGGGGAGTCAAGTACAAATTATTTTTCCTTAGATGATTCCTAGAGAGCTCAAAAGGTTAAGCAAGCAATCTAGAAAGCTCGAATGGGGCCAAGAAAGGAAAATGAATGTGTCTTGGAGGGAACAACACCCTTCATGAACAGGATAGTCAAAACTAAAATTCCGTCCAAATTGAAACTACCTCAATTGGATCAATTTGATGGCACCAGAGATCGATCATCCATATCTCTTCATTTCGGACTAAAAAGATGCTCCAGAATGTGAATGAAGGAATATTGTGCCGAATCTTCCCAAGTACGCTCACCAAAACTACTCAGAGGTGGTTTCACCAACTCCCTAAAAATTATGTTTCATCCTTTGAAGAGTTGGTGGAGAAGTTCAGAACTCAATTCATCACCAATATCCCGCTTGCAAAGAATATAAATGATCTCCAAATTTGCAAGTAGGAAGTCACAGAATCATTGAGAAGTTACTTAGACATATTCAACAACGTTGCCATGTAGATCGAGAACTTAATTTTGAAAAACTTTGAAAGGCTTTAAGCATAATTCTTATGAGTAAGGAAACACACCCAAGTGTATTTAAAGTAATCATCAACCAAGATATATGCATAGTGCATTCCACCTAAACTAGCAACTTTAGTAGGACAAAAAAAATCCATATGAATGAGTTCAAGTGGCCTAGAAATGGACACTACATTCTTGAGCTTAAAGGAATATTTGGATTACTTTCCCTTTTAATAAACATCACAAGGCTTGTCCTTTGTGAACTTGAGTTTTAGTAACCCAACCATAAGATCATGCTTACCAAGATCATCTAAAAGCTCAAAGTTTGCATATCCTAACCTTCTATGTCATGTCCATGTGTCATCGAAAATAGACATTAGGCATTTGATGTCTTTGTTATTAACTTTATGCAAATCAATAACATAGACATTGTCTACTCTTTAACCACTAAAAATTACTTTGTCCTCATCTAGACTACTAATAAAGCAATTTCTAGGATAGAAAGTAATCTTATTTCCCATGTTACATAATTGACTAATACTAAGCAAATTATATTTAAGACTATCAATAAGCAATATATGATGAATAGATAAGGATTGAGGATCACCAATTTCTTCAATGCCTAATATCTTTCCTTTGGCATTTTTCTTAAATGTAACATGTCCTCCATCCTTAGCATCAAGCTTCTTGAATTGCTCCTTGTCTCCTGTCATGTGTCTTGAACATCTATTATCAAGGTACCACTTGCTTTTTGCTCTTGCAGACTTCAAGCACACTTACATAACAAAATTTAACATCCTTTTGAACCCAAACCTTTAGTGGTCTAGGTTGGTTAGTCTCAAAGTAATCCAAATGAAGTAATCACAAGTACAATCTTCTATAAAAGCACATATTACTAGTGTGACCTTTGGTCATGTAATAAAAGCATTCAACATTAGCAAATCTATTTCTCTTAGGAACATATGATTGCCTAGAATATAAAGCATGCCTTTTGTGTTGTGATTGTATGGGTTTCCTAAAGGTTCTTTGCGCTATAAGAGGAGTGTGAGACATGCATTGACAATGCCATTGTGTGTTATAAAGTGATTGTGTAGCATGCTTAGTAGTGTTGTATCTAGTGTACATGTAAGCATGTCGAGATTGAGGCCTTTGGCTTGTGCTATACCTCTTTATGTCAAGGAGGGTTGGGTCTTATGAGACCTGCCTTTATCATTTGACATATAAGACTTTTTAGCTTTACAAGCTTGAGTGTTAAAAGGTTTAGAAGTAGAAGGAGTAGAATCACATGAGGCTTTAACAAAGTTAATATAAGATTATGATGAGGAAGATGTTCCTTTTTATATCCAATTCCATGAGTGTCCCTATAAAATTTTTAAGAGTTAAGAAGACTATCCAAAGTCTCTTTTCCTCTTTTGAATTTAGAAATATAATTTTTCAACTCTAGAACCTCTTTCGAAAGCTTAAGATTTTTATCATTTGCTTTTTTAAGTTAGTCCTCTAAGGAATTAGAAGATTTCAAATCATTTGCAAGCTTTTCATTAGATTTAACAAGTTTAGAAAAATCATTTTTCGAGCTTTCAAATTCCTTGGATAAGTTTGATAGCTCATGCTTGTAAAGCTTCTTCTTTGAGAGTAAAATTTTATATTTAAGCATGAGTTTGCTCACAATAGAGCTCTCATCATCATCATCACAATCATCATAATCATCAAAAAAATAATGAGATATATATGTTACCTTTTTTCATTTTTAAGAGCCATAAAGCAAAGGTTGTCCACTTCTTGTTGCACCTCTTCCTTTTCTAATTTGGAGGAGTCAAACGATGAATCTTTGAATGTCTTTTTCTTGTCCTTTGCTCCCTTGTTCTTGAATTATAGCATGCATTCACAACAAGTAACTTCTTTGTTCTTCTTTCTTTTATACTTTTTGTGATCTCCTTGCCTTAATAAGCTTTTTCTTTTTAAGAACTTCTTGAATCCTCTATTGATCTTGGCTATCTGATTATCATTTTCACTAGAGTCCACCAAGCTTTCATTTTCACTTGCTTCTAGTATGGCCTTTAAAGCAATGTTCTTTTTCTTCTCTTCTTTCTTATCTCTCTCATTTTCACTTTGCTTTATAGTGAGCTCATATGTAAGAAGCTTCCCAATGAGCATATTGATTAAAAGAGTTTAGAGGTCTTATGCTTCCTCAATTTAACTGACTCTAGATTTCCAATCTTTCTTAGGTAGGATTCTTAGAATCTTGTTGTTCACTTCCTCCTTGTAAAAGTATTTTTCAAGTTTCTTTAGAGTAGTAAGGAAAGCATTGAGGCAATTGGTCATTTTGGTTATTGATTTTTTAGGCTTCATCTTGAAGAGTTCATACTCATACATGTGGAGTTGAATCTTCTTGCTTTTCACTTGCACATTTCCTTTATAATGATTCTCAAGAGTTTCCCACACTTTTTTTTGTGGATTGGCAATGTTAAACTTTATCCACCTTCTTCTCTGGACATAAAGGAGAATAGAGTGATCATTGCTCTCTTATTTTTGTGATTCTCATCTTTTTGAGTTTGATTCCATTGACTTATTTCAAGAACCACCTCCACATCATTTACCTTACCTTTGGAGGTTCCCAATCATCTAAGATGACATCTCATAATTTTAATGGATCACTATTTAGATAGAGCTCCATTTTGAATTTTCAATGTCGATAGTCTAGTCCATCAAAGAAGGGACTAACAGAAGAAAGGTTTAGAAATTCACTCCCCATGATCTTGAATTCTAGCAATTAATTACCTAGACCACAAGCTCTGATACCAATTGTAATTGTCATAGAAGGGGGTAAATAGGGCTTTTTGAACTTTAAAAGAAAATAAAAGGATTAAAGAAAGGATTAGAGGAGAATTAATAAAGTAGAAGAATGAACACACAAATTTAAAGAGTTCAATTCACAAATGAATCTACGTCTCCACCTAACTTATCCCCAAATTAGGATTTTTAATCTCCATACAAATCTTATCAGCAAATATTCTTATTGCTAGAGTTTTGAGGCTCAACTCTAAACTATACACAATGAATTTTTAAACTAGGCTTAGCTCTAACCAAAAACCCAAGTGTTTCGATGGTTAAACACTTAAACCAATTTCTTTAGAAATAAACCTCACTTTCCTTTTAATCTATCCTAAGAATTAAATGAAGTAGAATTCTTATTTCCAACACATAACCAGCTCTCACAAGAGTTAATTAAGTGCAAAGAAAGTAAATGAATGTTTGAGAGCTTAATTGAATACTAAGAATAAAAGATTCAACAACCAACGTGTGTAATCATTCAATGAGGCTCCAAGAGTTGTTTATATAGTGTAACAACTCAAAAATGTCTGTTGGGAGGCATTAACTTCGTCCCCAATCTCTCCAAGTTTCATTAAATGCAAAAATAGATTTTTATAGAGAAACAACTACTCACAGTCATGAGGGCATGGTCCTGGTCATGAGCCTATAGCCATTGGATGGCAGGTGACCGTTATACACTGAAGAGGACTCTGGTCATGAGCTGCTCTCACTCATAAGGGCAGACTGTGTGCGGCTTATTCTATTTTGCTCACTTGAGGCTCCTTTGATCACAATATAAAGGAGCTCATGAGTGGACCTTATGACCTTATCACGATCGTGAGGGCAGGTCGTGAGGGTCTCGGTCCTTTTTACACATTAAAGTCCCTTTAAAGCTTGAACTTGTGAACCTTGCTCACAATCATGACTCCAGCTAATGAGGGATGCCCTGTGACTTAATTTTGGACATTTTAGATGTTTTTGATGATCCATAATGATCTTAAGCAATGTTGCATCTTATATTTAGTATTTGAAAGGCTAAGGAATTGGATTGCTTCACTTTAATCTTCATGAAATCAATTAAACCTAAAAAGCACACTTAATGAACATATTAGTTTAATCAAATTATTTGTTAAAGTCAAAACTTTAGAGATTGAATAAACATAATGTCAACAAAATATAAGTACGAATTTAGTACTCAATATACAATCTTCGAGGGAACGATATCTCTTTATACTGCAATTCATAATCCATGCGCTTGTAGGTTTTGAATGCTAACAAGTGATCTACATAAATAAATGAAGGATTTAAAGTTATCGAAGCTTATGATGTTTGTCATAGCAGTGATAAGGATTCACGTAAGGAAGCAGGAATTAAGAGTAATAGCATTCCCCATATAAGTTTCAACATTTGGAAAACTATTTTTTTTTTGAACTAGTAAAAAAAAATTGAAAAAAAAAAATCACCATAGATAAGACTAGAACTAGAAGCAGCAAAAGCTAGGTTTGAAGAATTGGTTTTCTAGACAAACAAAGATAATAATGAGTAAAGACATAGTAGTTAAAAACCCAAAAGCTAAAATACTAAAAAACCAGAAAATAGAGTTAAATTAATAAAGCAACGAAGACACAAATCAACAAATAAGAGAAAAAAGTGGGGAACAGAGAAGCACAAAAATACTTTTGTGCAAAAGCTTTTTTTTTTTTTTTTTTGAGATCTTTAAAAAAGCCAAGTTTTGGTATCTAGTCTTACTTTTTAGAAAAAGGGAAGAAGAAGAAGACACTCACAAAGGAAGAAGAAGAAGACTCTTACACGAGGAAGAGCAGCATTTTTGAGGGCACACGTGTAATTTTGGAGAAAAACAGGGCACATGTGTAATTTTGTAGAAAAATAGGACACGTGTAATTTATTGATTAAAAAGGGTATTTGATGTAAATGACATCCCTTTTAGGGTATTTTTGTAAAGAACCCTAATAATTAAGTATAGTAGCTTGAGCTACCCATGTTGGTTAATGACTTGGGCTCGAGCTTCTTAATGTTTAACTAACTAGGCTCATGAGTGTAATCCAACGTAACTGAGCTTTTACATATCATCGATTTTATTTTATTTTTTTTGTTTTGATTTAAATGTACAAAATTTACTAAATTGAATCACACTTGAATTTGAGTCAAGTTTAAGTATTTAAAAATATTTATATTTAAAATTATATAATTTTATATAATTAACACAGTCAAGCTCAAGTTTCAAAAAAATAATTAATTGATCTTCAGTTGAATTTCAAGTTTTGAGCTCGCTTAAGTTTGACAATATTTTAAGTCAACTCAACTTGACTCAATTATATATTATAGTAGTAGCTGGTGTTGTAGGATATCTTGCACTAGAGGTTTCAAGAACAGTAAGGGCACAACCGACAGGCTATTCAGCATTTTCAGGCAAAAAAAATTGAAAGATATTCTCATTTTATGGTGGTTTTGAAAGTATTTACCAATTTGTGGTGAAAAAAAAAATTCCACCAGCTTCAATGGTGGAACCGCAAAAAGACACAAATTAGAGGACAAATTTCGCCGGTGAAAATGGCAAAGTGAATATATATATATATATATATTTATAAAGGTTCAAATCACCAATGCAAATGACCGAATGATCTTTGCCTATAATGACAAGACAGACACACCACTGACACAACACAGACACACACTAACACAACATAGACAGGCACCACTGACACAATATAGACATAAAGGTTCAAATCACCAATGCAAATGGCAGAATTTTCTTTGCCTATGAATGACAAGACAGACACACCATTGACACAACACAGACACACACTATCGCAACATAGACACACACCATTGGCACGCACAGACACACACAGACATAGACACACACCATTAACACGCAGAGACACGCAGACCTACTTGGAGGTGACAATACTCATTCCGCCATTAGAATGGGTGGAATAAGAGTTTTCTGCACTAGATTGAATTTCATCAATATAAATGGTTGGCATGAAAAAAGCAAGGGAATCAGAATCTGACAACTTTGTTTCAACTACAAAAAAACCCGCTCCATGTTGTGCTAAATATCATATATAAATTCAGTTTGAAACAGAGCTGCTCTCTAGGCATTTTACTATATATAAAATCTAAATTAAGTCCTGAGTAAAAAAATATATATGTTACAGAATTTTTTATTGAAAAAATTTAGGTTGTGAAAAAAATTATTGTAGTTAGAGAAAAGAAATTAGTTACAGAACAAAATTTTTTTTTAGTGAAAAAAATTACTTATATAGTAATAGATAAAAAATTGTTTTTATTTTTGTAGTGAAAAAATTGAGTTAGTAAATATTTTTTATTATTGTTTTATATATGTTTTATAATAATAATTATTATTATTATTATTGTTGAAGGTAATCTTGAGAAGGTAACTTTAAAAAAAGGTAAGTTGTTTAAAAATAAAATTATTTAATATGTTGATTATTGATAAAAGTAGTTATATTTTGTAAGATGTATTTGTTGGTAACATATTTATAGATATTTATTAGTAAATATTTTTATGTATAT